>JAMJFZ010001230.1:3200000-3415000 GCA_026225945.1 Cricetomys ansorgei | reverse complement strand
CCTCTGAGATTCTCTCTCACCTCCCTACTTACCAAAATTTGTGTTCTCTGACTTTTTACAATATATTGAGTCCAATATTTCATACAAATACTCTTGGGTATGAGGCCTGCCTTGGAGCATGGTTAACATACCAGCAGTCATACCTTCAAAGAAAACTGACTTGCCCTCTTCTAGAAGCTATTAATTGCTAATAACTCAACTACAGATAGGAATCCATACCACCTCTACCTCTCCGTGTTGGGGTTTTGTCTGGCTTGGGATTGATCAGGTCTTGTGCATGTAGAGTCTAATGTACAATTGCCTTGTTATATCTAGAAAACATTGTTTCATTGTAGTCACCTAGGACTTCTAGTTCTTACAATTTGTCCATCTCTCCTTCTCCAATGATCCCTAAACCTCATGGGGAATGATGTGGTAAGATGCCCAACTTAAAAATAGCACTCTACAATTAATTATTCTCCACAGGTTGGGAGTGCTGGGTTAACTGTCATCTACTCCAAGATAAATCTTATCTAATGAGGGTTTATAAAGGATATATAAATATTAATCTTCAGGTATGCCAAGAAGGCATTAGAAGTTGTTTCTTTTTTTCTATTGGAGATTATAATTATATCATTTCTCCCTTTCTTTTTCTCTCCAATCCCTCCCATCAATCTCTGCCTGCTCTTTTTCAAATGCATGTCCTCTTTTTTTATTATATATATATACATATATATATATATATACACACTTCATATTTTATATACTTTATATATTATAAATCTTATAATTATATATAAAATATATATATTTATGTATTTATATATTATATGATATATAATATTTATATATAAATATAAGATTTATAATATATAAAGCATATGTACTATACTAAATTATATATACTATAATATACATTATTACATTATATATACTTATATGTATTTTATATATATATATAGAGAGAGACTTAGTATAAGTCCATTTAGAAGAATAATAGTAGTCAGTTCTCCTTAGGGTTTGTTCTAGGCCCTGATAATAATGATGTCAGGTGTGAGTTTCATCTTTAGAATTAGCTTTGAACCCAATGAGAGTTGTTTGTTACTCCCACAACATTTGTGCCACTATGCACCAGTATTTGTTTCTTAGCTGAACAGTCTTTGTTTTAACTAAGATGTTTACAGCTATTTAAGGTCAGTGATCATTTTTCTCCTCAGATAGCATTCATAGCACCTTTTAGCATTTCACTTACCTTCATTAGCCAGTTATAAAATTAAAAAGTCTTCGTGGAGCATGTATTCCAAGTTGGAATTAAGTAGCCAGAGCTCTTTCATCATGACAATCTTTCTAACTCTTACCATATAGATGAAAAACATTCTTCATCTCATACTTGGTAATTCTAATTCACTGAGTCTAAAAACTGGGAAATGTAGTCACTAGCGCATATGGAGGAAATTATACTTGAACTAGAGTGTATTGACTGTCTTGTGCAGTCCACCTGGTTTTACAATCTCACTTTTCCATCTCAATGTAATCCTCGAATGGTAATTCCTTTATGTGGTTTTGATACAAACAAAATATGCATATAAGCAAGAACTATTTTGTGGATGAATAAATGGATATAGTGTTTATAATTTAGTGCTTTATGAATTTAATTGTTTACAATCAAGCTAAGCCTTATTTTGAGAAATTAGTAACAATTTAGAATTGAAGTTTCAGAAACGTTAAATTGGAAATATGACTGAAAATTTTAGTAAATCCATTAAGACATTGCTGACAGGCCCATTTTCATCCAAATTATGTAAATTATATTTTCATATTAAAGTGTGTTACAGCAATATTTTCCTTTATAAAATTGTAATCTTTATCTTATCATGAGTTGTGAATTACATATAATATTTACCTTAGTAATGAAGTAATGAAGACCCTGTTTATAGCAAGTAAATCAGACATAAAATATTCCACATAACCATAATGGTTCATTTCAATAGGGACCCACCTTTTGCTATCGACATTCAAATTAAACAAATTCATTTATAACAAAAAGTTAAGTTTAATATCCCAACATTTATATTCAATTATATATTGAGGCATATTTATAAACATATATTATTATATATTTTGTATATAAAGTATAAACTTATATAAACAAAATATATTTATAGCCATCTACAATTAATATTTCATAATGATTTTTCCATGTTAAGAAGTTTTGGTGAGTTTAACCTCATTTTAACTTGAAATTTAATATTACTGAGTACTACTAGCTACTAAAAAATGCCTATACCTAATGTGGAAAATGGAAGAAAAATGGTTAGGATTCTGAGACTCAAGTATATGTGAAATATTGTTTTTTTCTTTGATTATTACTATCAATATTATGGTCACAGCTATTTCATATTTCTGCACAAAATAAGGATTGCAATGCAATTATACATAGTCAAACATTTTTACCATCACTACTACCATAATCTAATACCCAACGTTTCCTTGTTTTATGATACCGTCTTATTCTCCAAAGCTTTCTTTCTTTCCACACTCTGATTTTAACAGGATAGCCTCATCTTTCTTCACTGGGATTTCTGCTCTCTCCACTTTGGTACAAAGCTGGAAGCTGCATAATTACTCTGTCTTTCTCAATCCTTATTCATCTCCTTCCACAGCTTGTCCTCATTTACCAATTCTGTCTTCTGCAGGGACTCTGAAAGTATTCTATGAACATCTTCTCATGGACATTTTCTCTCTACACTAAGTTAACTTGATATCTTTATTGTCTTTTCTTATCCAGAGGGTTTTTTTTTTCCCTTCAGTTTTTCAGCGCAGGCAATACTCCTAAAAATCCATTTCTGTTAATTAGAAAATGAAAATTTTAGTGAACTGTGCAGAGTATCCAGTCTAGCAATGATACCGTTCTTGCTTCTTTTCCTAGCTACTTGATGATTTTCAAGCCTATAATCAATGTACACAAAACTCCATAATTTCTCAATCCCTCTGATAGTTTATTTTGTTCTCTGCATGTGTGTATACACATTTTTTGTAATCGAATCCTGAACTCTGCACTTGCTAAACCGATCGTCTACCACTGAGATATGTCCACATACCAATAGTTAGGTTTCCTAGTCCTGTCCATCAAGGCACAGAATACCTCTATATTGTCATGTAGCTCTAATGACTCTTGGAAGAACAGTACACACTCTAACAATCCTCAACGCTTTGCGTGTGGGCTTGCGACTTAATTTGCCTAAGAGCATGTAAGAGATAGTTGATACGAGTATATAGAATCTGTGAACAAGACTATAAGTTTAGATCAGTCTTTGGTTTTCATTTGTATGTGTGTGTGTGTGTGTGTGTGAGTGAGTGTGCACGCGCGCATGTCTGCATGTGTGCATGTACACATGCATGTACTTTGCCTATGCTTGTGCATGAGTTTGTGTTAGCTCATGTGTTTTCATATACACATGAAAGAGTGCATGCGTGGAGGCCAGCATCAGTCTCAGCTGTTTTTTGTTTTTGTTTTTATTGTCTTTTTTTTTTTTCTTGGCTTCTTTTTTTTTTTTTTTTTTTTTTTTTTTTTTTTGAGACAGGGTTTCTCTTTCTCTGTTGTAAGTCTGGCTGTCCTGGAACTCACTCTGTAGACCAGGCTGGCCTCGAACTCACAGCAATTTGCTTGCCTCTGCCTCCTAAGTGGTGGGATTAAAGACATGTATCACTATTGCCCAGTCTGCCTGTCTTTCTTAAAAAGCTATCCCTCTTCTTCACTTCTGGGACCCAAACCTCACCGAGTAGACTAGAATGTCTGGCTAATGAGCCATAGAAATGCACCTGTTTCTACGTTCCCAGTGCTGTGTCAAACATACTTCAGAATTCTAGACTCATATCCTCAAGCTCACTTGTCTAGGCTAGCTCCCTAGACCATGCTCTTATTCTTGATGTAAAATTTTGTATGTCACACAAGAGACTTCTTCATCCTTGCCTAGCAAGGTTAAAGTATGAGAGCATAGCCGTTGAAACAGCCTATTCACCACCGTTTCATGTGCACACATGAAGAGGTCTTTCCCTCTTCTAGGAACCACTTCAGTTGTACTTCGAGAACTACTGAAATCTTTTCCAGAGTTCCCATTAAGTGAAAATACATTATTTCTTTAATGTTATTTTCACACTTCCAGTCACACAGTAAGTTATCATCTAATGGACAGAGACTGCCTTTTTTATAACAACCTGCAGAGTCTACTCCCATCGAGACTTTATTTTTTAAAAAATGTATTTTTAGTGTGAGTGCATGTTTGTGTGTGTGCATGTGTGTGTGTGTGTCTGTGTGTGTGCATGTGTTTCTGTGCCGCAATACACCTGTGGAAGTCAGAGGATCAGAGTAATACTTGCAAAGGTGAGTCTTCTCTTGCCACCATGTGGATCCCAGGGCTGTGACTCAGGTTGTTTGACTTTGAGGCAAGATCTTGAGCCCTCTTTTAGGCACCATACCAAATTTTAAGGTTTTATTATTTATTACATTACAAGGTAACAACTTGAATCAGTTTCCAGAAAGGATGTTTTTCTCTAGCTTTGTTACCAATTGTCAGTTCTTCAAAGGTGTGATGTATATATTGTAAGTATTAATATGAATTCATAATTTATGAGTAACCATTGGATTTTGAATTAGTTTGTTTTAATTGCCACAACAAACTTATGAGACTGACATAATTATTATCTTGTTTTTAGATTAACTAGAAAGAAATGGAGTTAAATGGTATGATCAGTTATTCGGCGCTGGAGCTAGACTTTCAGCTTTCATAAGGTCAAAGCCCAATAATTTACTCATAAATGTAGTGATATTAGTAATTGTTATGGTTTCAATTCCCCAACTATCAAAGAGAAAGTAAAAAATTAGAGGTTGCCTACATAAAAGTCTTTGATATCTGAACTCTCCTAAAAATTTAACACTCCAAAACTAAACAAGTTACTGCTTTATATTTCAATTCTATGATAATTTGAGACACCTGTGTTGATTTTCACTGTCCAGTGTATTTTGAAAGTTAGTTTACAACCTCCTCATCTCACAGGTCCAAGCAGTTCAATATGTCAATTTGGGATCACACACCCAAAATAGAAACACCTTCCAGTAACAATTGTGTCCTTTATATCAATGAAAATTTCACATAAGTAGTTAATGAATATGAGAAATGGTATCTTATTTCTCTTGAATAGTAAAGGTTAAATGGAACATGACAAATCTAAGAACACATGTGCTCTAAAAATCATGTATTCATAAACATTTCTGGGAACAAATGTCTCTGTATTCCTAAAGTATATGAGATGCACTCTTCATTTTTTTTCCCATATTTTCAAGTAAAGTATAAAACATTTGCAATTGTATCCATTCAAGAAAATGTTAATCCATGAAACTGAGAGTGGTAAATATTCATCATAGGAAATTAAAAATACAATGGAGTAAAATGGGGAAAGGACTCAATGTTAAGAGTCTTAAACAGGAAATTATGATGTGATTTGCCAAAATAAGTGTAATATAGACACTGATATTGCTCAGTGTGCATATACACATTTTAACCCCTGAGTTGTGTGTATTGAAAGGGGATCTGTAGCACATATATTTGAGGGAAAAGTGTCTAGTTGACTTGAAAATGTCTAAAATTGCTTTGTCCTTGGTGTCTATGTTCTTCTAATCTGTGAGTGCTTTCTCTAAATTCCACTGCCAGAAAATTTGCAAATAATGAAAGAAATGACATATCTCTAAAAGTTAAATAGTTGAGTAGGTTAACAAATAAGCCCTCAGGTCAGCCTTTTAACCTGATAATCAAAATGACTTACGGATAAATTTTTAGAATAAATATCATGTGATTTACTCCACAGTACTTTTATGTCTCACAGAATAAGAAACATTTGTTAGAGAGTTAACAATTAAAAATCCCTTTTAGATTTTTACCCCTTGTCCAAAGGGGAAACTGTTTAGCAGTCATATGGAGTTAGGTATGTGACAGATACTAGAAGTTGTATCATCTATTCACAATAAAATTAGTATACAAATGCATATTAATGCTATACTTTCTATTTTTATGTATTGATTATTAAAAGAAAACTATGAAAAGGAAGTACACAGTTTTAAATTATCAACTTATGACATGTTGAGGTTGTTTAATCCATTCTTATATTAATCATCTGTTTTGCACTATTTCCATAAATGATTGTTAATTACAAAAATAGTAATATTAACCCAAACACAATGAACAATTAAAATAATGAGATATTCTGAAGGTCAGTTGTTATCACTGAAATTATATGCTTTTTCCCTCAAAGGACTATTGGAAGACACTTTTGTATTTTCCTGTCAGCTCATGTTTGACTTTTGCCATTTATACAAACATAATGTAAAAAGTCATAGAAGAGGTAATGGGTGCTCCCAGCTTTCCTACTAACATGAGAAAGATGACTGGTTCTAATATTCTTAGTCATTGACATTTACAACTATGATTTTGTTTTTAATACAGGGCACTGAGCAATGTACTTAAGGCTTCAGAGAATGCTTTATAGCATACACTAAAGGTGAATCACTTTCTTACTAGATTTATTAGCTGGAGGAATTGTAATCTCAAGAGAAAATTTAGTCAGTTTTAACCCAAGGAGTGCTCCTTGTAGTTATTTCCTCTCAAACTCTCAGCAGGACTCAACAACTCTAAGTGTCCTATTCCAGGATCCTGATTTCCTTCCCCCAGCTGGTTTCTGCCACCTTGGGTACTGACAGAGTACTCATTAACAAACCTAATTGATTTTTATTAATTATCTGTAGTATAATCTTTCCACTGTTTCCCCCCCAGTATCTAAGCTTATTAACTCTAAATACACGCGCACATACACACACACACATACACAATAATTAGCCCTAAAAAAAACTTTGTAGAAATGCGCTTATACAGACTGATTACATAAATAATAATGTAATTTTTAATTTGCTAGATTCATAAAATTATAAACATTCACTAAATAGAATTAAAGAGAAAAATTCTGCAAAGTGGCTTTAAGAAAGCAATTCAAATATTAGTTAAGATGACCTGCATAGTTTTGCAAGTTTTGCATTTAAATTGTAACTGTAATATAAGATAAAATGATTCAAATGAAAAATTCTGAGAATAGTTCAGAGCAGGGAAGAAGGGTGATCCGTGCATTGTCTGTGCTGAGGCTGTACTTAGTCCTTACAATAATATCACAATGTAGGTCAGCCTGAAATATATAATTAATTGAAATTGCATTAAGATCATGAAAACAACTGTAACTAAATATAGACATTTTACTTTAACAGCCCAAAATGAGAGTGATATGAAAATCTTAATTGAGAATATGGAGATTAGGAAGATGATGTTCAGACTGAAGTTCCTAATCCATTCTTTACAACTCTTTGGAAAATTTTCCTTAATCTCTATAAGGCCCAGATTCTTTAGTTTACTTGTAACATGAAATAGTAACAATTTATGCTTCATAGGTTTGCTATGGAACTGGAGAAGTCATTGTTCCGTAAATTCCAAATATATAAAGTGTAAATTAGTGAAATGTAATTACTAACACACTTTTTAATATCAATTATTCTTGCTACTACAGGTTCACTTGTGTGTCAAAAATGAATTATTCTATTCAGCTATATGGTATTTCATGGTAAGTTATTCCCGGGTTTAATCCCATCTGGTACTAGGCTGTGCCTAGTTCCTGTTTGATCATTCAGCACAACACTAGCAGCCTGGCTAGCTCCTATTTGACACCATATCTAGTGTTTCTTGATCGTGTCCCACCTCTAACCACTGTTGGCCCAAATAATTATTTTTTTCTGTAATATTTGAAGTAATATGTTGTCTTCATTATCTTGGCTTTGCTGAAACTGATTTACTTATGATAAAGTTTTAAACAATCACATTTCCTTTATCATTTTATGTATGTCACTTTCTATAAAATAAATAGTGGAGTAGTAGAAGAGAGAAAGAACTTCCTCAGAATCTAGTCAGTTACTGGTTATCTTCACCAAAGATTTATTAATGGTTTTGCCCCTTATCTCTAAAAGTCCTAATTATGCTTTTATACTAAGCTGTACCTTATATGTATGGCCTCAATATGTTGTTCCTTTATTTTCATTACCTCATTCTACATTTTACATTTAGCAACTTTTTTTAATGTACCAGAGAATTATATTAAACGTTAAGGATATGTTTAAACAGTGGGTACAATATGCTATTTCTTTATCAGAAAAACAGAGACAACAATTATGCAATACATGAACTGTTCAAAATACTTTTCAAGATTAGCCCCAAACTACTATGAAACATGGATGACTAATAATAATTGTGTCTAGGACTACTCTACGTGCTATTTCAATCTGGGTATAAGTATGCTATGATGGTCTTCAGTATCATCTGATAAGTAGAATCATGTTATGGTGATCACCAATGTTATGAGACATGTAGAAACCATCATATAGTGATCACCTGTGTTGTGATTTGTAGAAACATATTATGATGATCATCAATGTCATCTGATCTATAGAAGCATGTTAAAGTGATCATCTATGTCATCTGATCTGTAGAAGCATGTTGCGGTGATTGACTGTCATTTGATCTATAGAAGAATGTTATGGTGATTGCCAATGTCACTTGACTTGTAGAAACATGCTTTGGTGATTGTCAAGGCCATGCCATGTTTTATGACAGGAATCTACAAACTCACGATCATGACAAAAATATGAAACGTTTGGGAAAAGTGAAAAATTTGGGTTTCCTGGGAAGTAAATTATTTTCATCAGGAAGAAAGGAACCTAGAGAAATAGAATATAGAAAGTTTACACTTCCAACAATATGTCACAACAGAGTTTTACTTGTTTACTTACTGTGGATTTGTGTTATTACTTTTAAAATATTGGGTTATTGCTTTTAAACGTTTTGGAAAAGGGCAGCACAACACGACAGTGGTGTGTTGAGCTATTATGAGGTGATAGAAACGATATTGGGAGAATTTTTGTAAATCTTTATACAGCCTTTACTCTTGGTAAAGGGAGTCTCGATAGCGGGGACTTGACAGGAAGGTAGAACCAAGAGCTTTGGGTTTATAGAGCTACCCTTTTACTCCCTGATTCATTTTTAAAGGGACTGCTAGAGACTTGGATGAAGGAGGATAAGCCTTACTACATATGTGAGATTTAAGTCAGAATCAGGGGAAGAGAAGCAAATATGTAGGGCAAAGCCACCATTACACTAGGCAAGAAGAAAGGGGCCAAATATACTGCCTGTCTATGTTGCTCAATGTGTGTGTTTGTGTAGTTTTACATCTGTATTCATCTTTCTTGACCTACAAATGATAATATTTACCGTGAAACCACATAGTAAGTTCCCTTTTTCATGTCTTTAAATGTATCTCAAACAAGAGTGAGCCACTCTCAAGACAGTAGTGGAAGAAACTCTGCTGTTGTATTGCTGCTCGCTTGTCTGACTCTTTCACTTAAACTATAAATGTGATCCTCCAACTACAGATCAAGTCTAGTGGCCACCAAATATGTCCTTAGAACATGAAAATTTCCTTTTCACCACTTTCATAAAAGTCCAATTTCTTGTGCTTTTCTTCATGTTTTCAATGAGAAAAAATATATACTGGATCAATTAATTTTTAACAACAAAACAGATTTAATGTGCCTAAGG
Source organism: Cricetomys ansorgei (assembly GCA_026225945.1). Taxonomy (NCBI): domain Eukaryota; kingdom Metazoa; phylum Chordata; class Mammalia; order Rodentia; family Nesomyidae; genus Cricetomys; species Cricetomys ansorgei. The sequence continues at coordinate 3,405,338 of JAMJFZ010001230.1, read as the reverse complement.
ATCAGTGTTTTAACTTAGAAAGCAAATCTTTCCAGGAAAATTTGCAGGCTACATGAGATAAGAAAAATAGCACTATATAGTATAGTGCCGTGTAGAAGTCATAGTATTCCACAGTGAGAGAGAAGTCTAGCCTACTTTTGCAGAAATTTAAACTTGAATGAATTTAAAGTTCAATCTTTAATATGTAGTATAATTTTATTAAGTTATATTTATAACTTCTTCATGTAAAACATAGAAAATAAGTTAAACAATTAGGAACGTGTGTACAAAACATGTAAGGTATATTTGAAGTTGTAAAAAAATCTAAAAACAAGCTAAAAATCTGACTTCCAATGGAAAAGTTTTAAAACCACTTTCTCATCATAAATGTCTTGATTCGATTAAAGTCAAACAACTTAATCATCATAACAAGTTTGTCATTTGCTTATACTATCCAAAATATACTCCACTAAATATACATGACAGGTTTTTTTTTAAATGAAGATGTTTCTCAGAAGGATAGTAAGGCACCTGACCTATATATAGCATATATCTATTTATGGCAATCAAAATGATTTGCTTTCTTCTTTGTTTTATCTGCCATTTAGTACTTCCACAATACACTTAAGCAAACTACTCTGCTAAGAAACTATTGTTTGTGTAAAAGGAGCATTTTTGTAGTTAGTTATTAACATGGTAGAAATACCACATGCTCTGACTTTATAACATATTTAAAGCAAAAATGCAGTATTAATAGTCAGCAGTACATTGTGAAACGTCCCTCTTGAAGGATTCCTTCTTACATTTGGAACTTTGTATCCGTGAGTTCCACACTGTTTCATCTCATGTGTCCTTGGCAAACAGTATCCTATTCTGTACCTATAACTGACTGCTTTGGGTTCCTTATGTAAGTCCAATTATAAAATACTTGTTGTGGGTGGATTATTTTTATTTGTATCATATTCTCTAGATACACCCATGATTTTAAATGCACTGAAAAATATTTCATTTAAAATTTTGGCTGCATTTTTTTCCCTCCACCTGTTGGTGACCATTAGGTTACTTCTATATCTAGGTTATTTTGATTGATGCAACGATGAGTCTGAAAATGCAAACAGATCTCTTTATAGTCCTTTCGATTTGGAATGATATGGTAGCTGTATTTTTCTTTTCAATTTTCATTATATTTTCTTTTTTAATTTAATATTTAATTTTTTTCTTCTCTCGTATAGCAGCACATGGACACCCCTCCTCACCTCCATCCACACCTCCTAGCTCCCCCATCTCCCCTCTCCCCCAGATCTATCCCTGCCCAGCTTCTCCCCAGACAAGAGCAGTCTCCCCGGGGTTACCACTCAAACAGGGTATAATAAGATGGAACAAGACCCAGCATCAAGGGTGGACTAGTCAACCCAGCAGAAGAAAAGGGGTCCCAAGGGCAAGTAAAAGGGTCAGAGACTCCCTCACTCCAGTATATAGGAACTCTGCAAGAACACCACGCCTGACAAACACAAGACATATTTAGGGGACCCTGAAGGTTCCAACTTTGCCACTTCAGTCTCTGTGAGTCCCCAAGGATGCTGGTCAGTTGACTCCGTGGGGTTTGTTCTGGTGCCCTTGAGCCTTTTGGTCTCTGCTATTCCTCTTGCCCTCTTCAGCGGGGTTCCTTAAGCTCCGCAGAATGTCTGGCCCTTGGCCTCTGCATCTGCTTCCATCAGCTACCAGAGGAAGCCTGGAGGCTGGTTTTTAATTTCTAAAGGAACCTCCACACGCGTTCACATAATGGCTGCACCACATTACAGTCTCGCTGATACTGCATGAACTTTCAGTTTCTCTCACTTGTCAGCAATACTGATTTTGTATCTGAGTAGTATCTGGCCTCACAAGTGTGAGGCTTTTGTGCTTTTGACTTGCACTTGTTTGGTGATCAGCGTGTGAAGCTTAGCACCTTATATGTGCCCGCTTGCCGTTTCTACTTCTTTGAAACAAAGATGTGTTCGAGTTTTCTGTCCATTTTAACAGATTTGTTGTTTGCTATCTGGAATTATTAGATTACGCATTTTGGAAAGTAGCCCTTCACTAGAGAAAATTGTATGTATTGTCCCCCATCCTGTAGCTTGCCTTTCAACATCTGATTCCTCCTTCCACTGTGAGAATGTCTTTAGATTGATAAAACCTCACTTGTCCATTTCTGCCTTTTCTCTTCCCTGTGCTTCCAGTGTCACAATAATTAAAATGTTGACTAACTTAATGAGATGTTTTTATTTACATGATTTCTCCTGGAAATTTGAGTTTCAGATTTTCGATTTAAATCCTGGGTCTTCTTTAAATTAAATCCTGTGACATATAAATGTCCAGCTCCACCTTTGTCTTATAGATAACTGCCTCTTTTACAACATCCTAGGCAGGCTTGCTGAAGATAATTTACTTATGTATGTATAGGATTATTTCTGAACTCTCTGTTCCATTCTACCACTTAATATGGTTTTCTATATGGTTACTATTGATGAAAATATATCTTACTAAGCAATCTTCCTCAAAGAAACCAAAGCTTGTGAAAAAAAAAAAAAAACCACAGGCAATGGATAAAATACTTTTGATGCAAGAGGTAGAAAAAGGTATGTTTATAACGCCTAAATATTATCTTTGTTAAGCCCAAGTATCTTTTAAGTATTGTGCAGCATGGCAGTGCTCTCTAGGACAGATCATATGTATTTCTGACATATTTTTACTCAATTTTCCATTAATACATCAAAGCCTTAACATTTTTAGCTGTAATTTTTGTTGAATTTTTGGCTTTGTGTAGTTCACAAGTAAGGTACATGAAAATGTAATCTCCGTGGATGTCTGTGTTCTCTCTAGCTAAGCCGAAAGCACCGTGTAACACATACAATAATGTGTTAAGCTCACAGAATCCACGGCTCTGCGCTCAGAGGATCCAAGCCATCCCACTGACTAACCCATTCACAGATGGCTCATTGACGATTTTCCACCTGATGTTAAATAACTATTTTTGAAGATAAATCCCAAAGACTTCAGGCACTGACAAACTTTAAAATGTATCCAGGTCTTTTCTGTTGTTCAGTCTTCAAAAGTCTAAAATCTAAAAAGAATGATAACTGGTAGTGCTTCCATTTTTAACTTTCCTCTGTATTTTGATAACTTTTGATCTGATATATCTGGAAGAGGAAACTGAGGCCAGTTCACAAAGCATAAATAAACAAGAAGCAAGATATTACAACTGGAGTGTGAAGAATGTTACCAAAGGATGCTACTGTTGCAATTTACCCACAACTTTAATATACAGATAATCACACTATATAAATTTTAATAAGAAGGCTAGGAAGTTAAAGCAACAATTACAGATGCCATGTGAATCCCAAGACTTACTTCCAATGATGTTAGCATTTAATTGAGTTTTCCTTTGGCTAGAGTTTTTGTGTGCTTGTTTGTTTTCAGATTATCTAATATAAATGTGGAGGCAACAGTTTTAAGAGAAACAAACATTCATGCATAACTCTTCATTTCTGATTTATAGAGCTTTCATTCACAAAAAGAGGAATGAAAATTATTCAGTGGCAGATAATAAGACTATGCAGAACCAGAAGTATTCTGTCTTAATGCCATCATCCTATGATTACTCATTCATTAGATATACTTAATGAAGTAACTACAGAAATGGCAAGTCACGTATTGTGGCAGTCCAGTACCTCCAGTTACTTTCTATTGGGCATACATGATCTGATAGACTGTGGGATTTAATGGAGTCATGCTAATAGGAGCAAGCTTTTCTTATCTGAAGGAGAATAGTAGAAGAGCAAAGAGGAAAATCAATGGTTCTGAGTAGTTAACTCTTGAAAAAGAACCCACTTGGGAAAAAGAACAAGAAAATTAGGTTAACTGTTTTTCTTTTTTCTTTTTTAATCCTTATGGCAGTCCACATCCTATCAATACTCCAGAAGGGACCTCACTTCTTCTTTATTTAGGACAAGTAGCCAGGGGATATGTTGACATTGAATTAACCATCATATTAGTGTATCTATAGCTGGTGTCCTTGTTCAATTCATTTTGGGGCAGTCATGCTTGTGAGATTTCATGTGTGTTGTTTCTGACATTACTAGAAGATACAATCTCATAGCAAACTTCCTGATTATCGAGTTGGTACAGTCTTCTTCCTTATCTTCCATGATAGTCCCTGAGCTTTGGGTGTGGGAGTTGTGTTGTAGACCTATTGCCTTGAACTGGTTCTACAATTCCGCATTTTGATTGCTTGTGGTTTCTCTAATTTTCTCCTGTTACAGACAGAAGTTTCCTTGATGAGGAGTGAAAACTGTACTTATCTGTGAGTCTAAGGGCAAATATTTGGAATGTTGTTAGGGATTGTGTTTGTTTAGTAAATGGGTGGGTAAGTTCTCCTCCAAGATTCATAACTTCTCCAGCCCTGAGTAGTTGTATAGGTTTTCAATATCAAGCATGATTTTTCTATTGTTAAGTGGGTCTTAAATCCAATTAGACAACAGTTGGTTATATCTGAAGTATCCATGCTAATAATGCACCCTTAGGACAATTGTGCAATGCTGGTCATTTTTCTGCTTCATAGGCATCATAGGCAGGGTAGGACTTTTGGTTCCTTCCCTCCTTTGGAAGCTTGCACAGTAACTACTAATACCATGAGAGCTAGACCACAGGAAGGAGACTTTCTTTTTTATTATTTTTTTAAAAAAATTCTTCTCTTATAAAGCTTATACAATGCATCACCATCCCCCTCCTCACCTCCCTCCACCTCCCCCAACTCCCTCCACATATCCCAGATATACCCCACATCACCACCCCAAACATTCCCTCCCCAGAAAAGAACCATCCCCCCATAATTGGAGCATGGCATAGCCTGATGGAATGAGATCAGGCATCAATCCCTACATTAAAGATGGGCCAGGCAGCCCGGCAAGAACAAGGGGTCTCAATGGCAGGTAAAATGGTCAGAGACACCCTCATTCCAGCCCTAGGAATTTTTCAAGAACACCAGCCTAGACAGCCATAAAACGTATTTAAGGGATCATATAGGTTCTGTGTCTGTGACTTCAGTCTGTAAGCCCCTAAAAGTGAGTGCTAGGCATCTGTTGACGCTGTGGGGCTTGTTCTCAGGTGTCCTCGACCACTCTGATCTCCATTATCCCTCCTCTCCCTTTTCCGTGGGGTCCCTTGATCACAATGTTTGGCCCTGGGCCTCTTGCTATGCTCCTCTTAGATGCTGGAGGGGGACCTCTCTGGTGAGGACTGGGTGAGTTAGGTACCGATCTATGAGCAGAAGGAGACTTTCAAATCAATTCCATCTCAGAGACCTCTGGACCCTTTATGTGAAGTACACTGTGTCTACAGCGATAGGTGTTTACCTCCTACCTCCATCAGAGGAAAGCTCACAAGGCCTCAGCACTACACAAAGAAGACCAGGCAGCTAAGGAATACTGACAGCAAGAGAAACAGTCTTCCCCAGAGGAAACCGTATCAATTAGTTATCCAATACCAAGTAGTCAGCCCTGAAAATACAAGTAACATTATACAGACTGGGAAGATTGTATTTATATATTTAGGAATTTATATGTATTTGAATACATGTATGTAACAAAATTGAGGAAAAACAGGCCATAAATTTGAAAGAAAGCTGCAACAGTTATATGGGAGGGTTTGGAAAGGGGACAGAGAACTGGAAGAAATGTAATTATTCTAATTATAATTATTATTATAATATAATTATGTATAATATATGTAATATATAATATTATATTATATTTCATATATTTATATAATATATTATATCACATTATATTTTAATTAATATTTAATGATTTGATCGATATTTGTATTTATTTATTAATTAAAATAATTAATATTTAATTAATATATTATATATAATAATATTATATGTTATGTTTAATATAATTATGATTATATTATAATCTCAGAAATTTTAAAATTATAAAATTTATGGATTTTTGAAATTAGGAAATTTTGAAATTATGAAATAAAAATTTGAAATTATGAAAAACAATTAGAAAACTAATTTTAAAAGATTCTACCATCAGGTTTTTTTTCTTCGTTGTACAAGTAAATTTATTACTCCTAGAAATCAGTTGCTGGCAGTGACTACATGCTAATACACCCATGCCTACCTGTTTCTTGCGGTATTTCATTTCTAGGAACCATCATCACATGAAATCTTGTCCCAGGTATGTGAGTGTGTGTATGTGTATGTGTTCAGTATGATTGAAAATGAAATAATCATGTATACCCTACTTTACAGTAATTATATTTTTAATGACACTTTATTTGCCATATATTCTTCTTCCTCTTTTCTGTTATAGTAAGTAAAGTATGTTTCATTGGGACTCAAGAGTAATAGCTAAATTACGTCAATAAAGGATTTCTCAAGAAATACGAACATTCTGATTCTATTATCACAAAATCAAGAAGTTACAATGAATTGTTTCAGACTTTCCATCGAGTTCCTCTGCCTCCTAACTGCATCAAACTGTCAGGCGGCTGAAGTGAAAACTGTGAAACGGTGATTCTGCTGAACCAATCCTCAGGAAACAGTTTGAGAGTGTGACTTTGGACACGCAGGCTGTCTGAGTCAATCTCAACTGAGACTATAATTTCAGCACAAATTTAGGCACACTGCAGTCACTCACTACTTGTTTGTTTTTGTCTTTTCGAGGATGGTGCTACCTCCAAAACCAGCAAATCCAGCAAGAGATAGCTTTTAAACAGTATATACGTGTATACATATACCTGCATTACAATTATAACTTAATCTGTACGATACCAACCTCACTACAAATGAACATATCTGTGGTGGTTTGAATGAGAAATATCCACCATAGGTTCCAGTACTTGAACATTTGGTTCTCAGTTGTTGAAGTTGTTTGGGGAAGGTTACGAGGCACAGTTATGCTGGAGGAAGTACTTCGCTCTGGAGAAACGGTCCTTGGAGAGATTATAGCCTTGTCCGAGTCCTAGTTCCCTCTCTCTGCCTTTGTGCTTACATTTGAAGAAGTTAGCTCTCAGCTTCCTCTCCTGACCCCCTTGCTGCTATGTTTCCCCATCCACCTGACTGACTCTTATTCCCCTGGAACCATAAGCCAAAAATATACTTTCTTCTGTAACTCGCTTTTGGTCATGGTGTTTCATCACAGCAACAGAAAAGTAACTAGTAGAATATTTCATGAACTCAACCTCACTCATAAAAAATAAATGTTACATTGCAGCTTATTTTCATTATGTACTGTTTCAGCACAGCCCTTTCCTTTACATTTGCTCATGGTAATATTCCTAAGAATAAGACACAAAACAGAATGACTTAAAAGACGTGAAACAATAAGACCATATATTAAAGAAAATTCATTTATGTGCATGTGTATGTTTACCAAATTCAACAAATTTGCTTAACACACATTGATTGATCCTACTATTGCTTTTTACACCTGAATTTGAAACACTCAAAGAAAATTATTATTTCTATAATATTTAGACAAATCTACTCTTAGTCTCTGGAAATGGAAACTGTTAATGCATTTGTAAGTATGTAGGTGATATCTAATGTTGATTCATAAATGTCAAATGTGCAATGTTTTTACTAGAAAAGGGCTTCATGGGAGCTTGAAGAGTAATACAGACTGAGCAGAATGCTAAATGGGATGATGGGAGGGATTAAGAGGACAACCTCCTAGTAATCTGGAGAAGACCTTGTGTATTTACCTTCCTTTAAAAAGATGGAAATCTCTCTCTATATAAGGATATATATATATATATATATATGGATATTATACATGAATAGTTTTGTATATGATAGAATAACACTTTGAGTACAAGAACTCTTCTTGTAAGTTGTCAATTTTTATTACTTTATTGTTATCTGAGTATTTATTTAATATACAGCTTTCTGATAATGTCAAGCTATTGTCTAGGGCTTATTCACCCCATTTAAGAAAAATCCAGCAAAATATATTTGCCAAGGAGTTTTTAAAGATGAGCTAATTAGAGAAGTATCTTTTTTTATATATGACTGCTAGAAATGTGAACAGTGGTTATTTTATAGGATCCAATTCTTAGAGTCTTTGCCATCACTGATAATACTGCATTTATTATTATTTCATATGGTTTATTTCTGCAATCCATATTTGTGATAATTTCTGGGAGTGAGTTAACATTCAGGGTAACTTTACTGACAAGGTGAAATAAAATATGAGTTGGTTTTCTTTTGAATATGCCTTATAATATGTAACTGCTTTCATTTACAATGGAAGAGCAAAATACCAAGTTTAGTGAATTGATTCAAAGCACCTGAAAGTGGTCTCTGTTATACAAAGACCATGGAGTGATGCAGAATGGAAAATTGTATAGACCTGAGAGTATGTTTGGGGTGAGGAAAAGAAGGATATATTAGAAGAGAATTGTCCTTATTAATATGCCATCAAGATACAGCAGCTCTATATAACTTCTTTATATATTTAACAGAAATATTCTATAACTTACCAAATAATATATAATATTTATAAAACCAACTTACACTGAATAGCTTCTATTCACCTACAAATGCTACACAACACTTCTAGCAACTGAGTCTCTCTGTGTCATCTTGGACTCAGTCCCTTCTTTTTCATCAGGCAGCAATTCCATTGAGAATTCACATCATGTAACAAGAGACAGATCAGTAGAACCAACGGGTCCCTGCAGAGTGGACTGACAACAGGGGAATGAGCCACAAGTTGCTCTTAACTTGAGACTACTGGAAGGTTTCTGTATGCATATACACTATATGTATATCTGAGACTACTGGAATGCTTCTGTATTAAATATACAGTATGGTTATAAACACATATATCTTTAAATGCTTTTACCAGACCTTGGGGAAGATGATGTTCCAAAAATAAAATAAATTCTCTGAGAAAACTAGCAGTTCCTATTCCCTTAAACTATATAGCAAGATTTTATAGCTTAATATGGGTATGTGTTTGTGCTTTGCACATGAGTAGAATAATCAATTAAGGAAGGGCATTTGTAACATTCTATGTAACTCCAATTTCTGTTTATATCACAAGTATAATTTCATTTCTGCTTCCTTAATTGCTCTGTTTTTTGTATGTGGTTTAAGAAATATACATTACAGTGATTACATTCTTCTTTCATTGTAATATTCTTCTTCCAAGCATTATATGTTTGTAGACTAAGATGTACAACTTCAGGATTGTCATCTTCTGACACTGTTTATAGTTCAACATGTTGACCTATTATCGAATACATTTATTAAAAGCTCATATTCAAGTATTCAGAGTAACTTCTTTTTCTTGCAGTATGAATGTAAATTAGCTTTGCTAAGATATGGAATATGTTATAGGCATTTATAATTCTAATTGTTTAACCAGTCATAAGATAAATATAAAAGCAAGCATTGTTAATAACATTTTCTAAAATATAAGAAAGTTTTCAAATACCAAAAGTGAAATAGCTTGAGCAGAAAAAAACCAATAACTATTTGTATTCAAACATGTTTTTAGACTTCTAAAATATGATAAAAGTTTTTATTGTGTTTCTTAGTGATTGTTTTGCCATACATTTCAAACATATTAAAAATAAGATAATTGATATTTATTAAATGAAACAAAAATAGATGACAAAGGGAATTTGAAATTTTCTTATCTAATGAAATTCTTGGGTGCAAGTAATAAAATATACAGAAGAGAGAATGGGAAAGAAAATTAAAAATCTCTTAGGAAATATCCTGGTCAAGTAGCTGATACATAGATCCTATTGTAGACTTTTAGCCAGACTAAAGTTTTATAATGAAATGACCCTGACCTGAAGCCTCTTTTGTAAATGACTAGTGCCTTAATTATTTGCATCTGTGAACTCAAATGAACATACTTAAGGATATATCAATATGCTCATAAATCATCTGCAGGCGATAAGTGGTCCAACATAGATAATTAGAGAATTTACGGAAGGCTTACTCCCTCTGTTTATCTGCTCATGACATTTGCAGTACTGCCCTAACAGCAGGATAATTACTAGATTTATTCATCAAACAAAATCACGCCTTCTGGGAATGCACAGTGACTCCAGTTTTAGGACTAATAAAGACATTTTTCTCCAAAACTCAAGTACTAATTTGCTCAATAACTAGCTGCAATAAGCTTTTATGGAGGCACTCAAAGAAAAGGCTTGGCACCAGAGGGCAGATAATTAAAGGTGCGGTATCCCCACACAAAAGGATCTGAACAATTCCCTGACCATATTAAAATTTAATTGTTGGATGTTAATTGAAAAAAATATATAAGTCACTTCTGTTCTCTGAGTCACAGTAATTATTCTCCCCAGATCAAAAACATAACTGTGTGTCTAAGTTAGCAACAAAAGAATACAACCGAAAATAAAGGAAACTTAATACTTAAAATGAAATTAATACCCAATAAAAATCTAAAATTAAATTTCCCACAACAATTATTTGAGCCCAAAATACACTGGTTTGGATTTTCTTTCATGTTCTCTCTTTTCCTCTATCCTTCACCTTTAAAGAGAAAAATTACGATCAGTTAACTTGCTACTACTTTTTAGAAGTAGACTCCATAAGACTCCATAAGTAATAATGGCTCCAATATTTTAATAATTTGGAAATACAGAAACTTCCTAACAGCACAACCTGCTTCAAAATGTTTTGGTAAGTCAGTTTCCTTTTTCCCACATTAAAATTTCAATTCTGGGTTAATAATGGCCGCGACGCAAAATAAACAGGCATTATTGATCAAATCCATTGAGCATTAGCTAAAAGCTAATGGTGACAGACCAGAATTCTGTAAGACATGGAACAGTGTGTTGCAAAAAAAAAAAGAAAAGAATGAGCAATCTCAGTCACTCCCTCCATGTTTACATACCCTTCTGCTAAAATGAATAAGAGTTATAAAGTGGTACTTTTCATCTTTTTGCCTACAGAACAACAGTTGGGGTACCACCCCCCCAAAAAAACCCAGCTTTTACTGTCTGAGAATCAAAAATCCTTGGGCCCTTGGGTTCACTTTCTGCTGCAGAGCCAATGATGGACTACACAAAATGCAGACTTTTAAACTCATATTTAATTGTTTAATGTCATGGTTCTCGGTAGAGCATTGTTGCTTGAAAAATAAATTGGGTAATTCAATTAAATGGCTACAGAAGATACATCATATCAGATGTAGAAAGGCACTAACCCCAGCTTGAACTTGGCGTCCCACATCGCTTCACTTATTTGACAAATGGATTCTTGAAAATAATTGAAACACATGGCTGCCAGCATAGGTCAATAATACTTTTTTGCCATCCAGCCTCTTAACAGCTTCCATTTTTTCTTGCACTGTGCCATTCAGGGCAAAGATTGCATTTGCCTGGTAAATCATGCAAGCATTATTACTAAAATGGGACTAAATGCAATGAAAATGGACTGCATAAAAGTAATGGCACTTAAGTAAAGGGAAGACCATCTACCAGGGCAAACACTAAATGTCAGAGTTAAATACTATATGACATTACTTCCATTACAAGCTCATATTATGCACATAAGAAAGCAAACCCAGTAACTATGGCTGCATGCTACATTTTCATTTCCCTTAACTTAACTGATATTTTGAACACACTAGTGTTAAACCAAATCCAGAGCATAGCTATTTATCTGCTGTTCCCAGAGTTGTCTACCATCTATCTTTAGGTATAATGCTACATTTAGGTAAAAACTGAATCTTCAATTGAACAATGCTATAATATCTAAACTCATCCGTTTATCTAAAAAACACTGAAAAACAAACAAAATTGCAAAGAACAAAGGTATTCGAGAGCATTGTCCACAGTAAGAAAACATTTGAAAGGAAATAAAGGAATGCAGAAAATATGTTTTAGTACATATTGCTTCTACTGGTAAGTACATTGAAAACTATTACTTCTTAAATCTTGATTTTATTACATTAATATATTCTAAGTGGCTAGGAGGAAACTTTAATATGAAACAGGATATAAATATTCAAATAAAGATGATTGTATTATTTTTATGTTCAGAAGCAGTTTCTAAACAGTGCCAGTATCTGAATGTATTTGGTTTGGTATAGTGTAGTTTTTTTTTTTTTGTTGTTTTTTTTTTTTTAATCATTGAAATAGAATGTGTCCCAGTTACATAATATTCAGACATGGGATAGTTATTTTGCAATTAGGCAATACAGTTTAGAGATAAGAATGTAACCAAAGTCTGGGATTGTCTTCTGCCTCCTGACTCTGCCATCAGCATGTTCCTTCATCTCTTCCTTCCTCAGTTTTCACATCTGTAAAATGAAGATAAAGATGAGTTTCCTAAGAGGATTAATTGTTCAATACAGTGCCTAACAATAAGGGTTCATAAACCTCTGCAAGCATTGTAAATAAAAGGTATAAATCTATCATAAGATATTTTTATAATGAAATGTTTTTAAATGACACTAATTGTGACACTGAGAGTCCTATTTAAATATTCTCAGGTCGTGTTTGATTTTTTTGACCCTTTCTGAACTTAAAAACTCTTTTAACTTTCATTTTTTTTTTTGTCAAACTTTCTTTCCGTTTGAAATGATGATGCCTGAGTCTGAAGGATCCATTGATCTGAGTCCTCAGATAGGCTCATGTACCTTCCTTCAGGAATTAATTGAGCCACTTTATGTTGTCTACATTTATGAGAAAACTCTTCTCTCTCCTGTCAAGGGTTCTAAGGTCTGGGAAGCCAAGCTACATATGCTGAGTGAACGGTTATTGTCAGAAGGGCTCTCTGTTTTTAACCAAATCACGCATTTCTTACGTCTTTTCAATTTTAGACATTTACCCCAACCATTTTTTTAAAGGTGCTATACCCATACACTGATTCTACTTGACTGGCTGAGTGCATCTGTGCAGAGAGAAGAATGGTTTGACGGGAGAGACGACAGTGGTCTCTGCTGCTTTTCTACTCTATGTTCTACAGGATTTTGCTTATAGAATAAAAATGACTTAGTCAAGGAAAATATAATAGTTCTACAGAAATAAGCTTCAAAGTTAGGTTTGTCTTGGACTTTCAGTGAGCTGATGCATTCTTTAAAAATGGCATTCAAAACCCCCAAACACTACAGTGGATAGGAAGCAGAGTCATCCCATTTGTCAGAATTACAGTTGACGAAACACCAAGAGAAAAAGAAAAGTAACGACATCAGCTAAGGAAAGATAAATGACAGATCATGGATGCAGTTTCGTGTTTCCTAATTTTTCAAGGCCAATTATACACTGAGATGCACCGATTTATTTCTACCCTTTGAGTGTTCAATTACATTATTTAAGGTTATTAAAATAATGAAATCTTACGTCTCTATACATAAAGTGTAGTAATTTATGGATTCTTATTCACCTTGCCCTGAAGTAGTGACATTGTTCTAATACTCACTGCTTAATGTGGGATAATTTTATTTTATGTATTCTTTTCACAAAATATTCATTTCACAAATTTGAAAATTGAGGATCATGAAGCAAGGATATTAGTATGCACACTCACAGAAATAAAAGTATCCTCAATTAACCATGTATGACATTCATACATAAACAGATTGTAAAACAGAGAATAGTCTTTCTTTTAAAACAACAAAAACAAAAAAATCCTACTGGGAAAATATACTGACCCAGGAGTTTGATTTAGTCAGAGTATTTCCAAATTCTCAAGGCTTAGTTTTCTCAATTAAAGGATAATGGAGACAATCCTGGTAAGCCTAAAGGGTTTTGAATTGTGCTTGTAGAACATTAAGCAAACCTGGGTATCTCCACAAAGCTCCAATAAAAAACATGTGTATATAATTAGATCAATCAACAGGAAACTTTATGAGATATATGTGAGAGGCAGCCTCACAACAAGCAGCCATACACTGAGAATTAACTCCATCCACCTAAGGCCTAATTGCTTGGTGCATAGAAGTCCCTGAAATCTACAATGGCATTAAATCTACTAATGGGAAACAAGATCATTTTCAAATCAGCAAAACACAGACATGTTACTGTTTCTTCTATTCTAATAGGCTTTGCTAATAATTCTCAAATGTAGTGGATATTTTTGAAACATGCTTCAGGTGTTTCTAACAAAATATTTCTGCTGTAAACAAAATACCAAATGTTGCCATTTTTAATTGGAAAAACAAATTCTTAAAATCCAAAATGATGGTCTTAATTGCCGTATTGAAAAGATCAAAGAAATGCTTTCGACATTAAACATAAGCTACTCTCAAAATATTTTTATAAATAAAAGTCCTGTGGTTTTATACTGTTTTTTACCTTGGTACATATAACTATTTTCCCCCCTCAAATTCTAAATTAAAGTAATGGAAGAAGGGAAGATTAGATATATTTTGTTGAATGATGACTTTGATTTAGACAAATTTTCAGTTATTACGTGAGCCAATTTTTCCCAGATTGGTGTTTTCGTCGGTCTTGAATATAGGTGCAGCCCGTTTCTACTTCATGGAAGACATCATGAGTACAACTTAGTCAGAATAGGATAAGGTGATGGTAAAAGTACTGCTCCTAACTTCTGTGAAGGCAAAGCCTGTGGACCAGGATTTGTATAACAAAGGAAACTTCCAGAAATTCAAGCCCACGATGTGGGATGTGAGAGGGAAAAGTTGCAAGGCCTGGGTGCTGGGGCATGAATTTTCCCTGGAAACATTTTTAAAAGGTATGCATAGGATACAGGCGAAGATCATTGGCTGAGCACTGCACACTCTTAGTTTGAAGCCATGCTCTACTGTTAACAGCTGCATCCACTTAGTACTAAGCATCTGAATGTGACAGTTTCTTCATCTATTAAGTGTTGATTACAGTTGTATCTACACCACAAAGCAAGATCAAACACCAAAGATCAAATAAGGGAGTACAAAAAGATGGGTCATATTGATCGTCAAATAAGCTATCTGTTGTTACATTTCATGAGAGATATGAATCAAGATGAATGTGATAGCATGGTTTATAATTTTACATAAAATTTAGACTTCAAGAGTGAATTGATTAATTCATACATTCCATTAATTTAGCTGAAACCTAAAACTGAGATGTAAAAAATGAAAATGTAAAAGAGAGTAAAATATAAAACATAATTATGTAATTATGATCATATGAAGGTGAGTCATGTTTATAAATTGATGCTTTACATAGGGTATCAAAATAATTATAAATAAACCAACAAGCTAGAATTTTACATTTATTTTCTTCTCCATATTTACATATTTCTCAAGAAAAATTTGCATTTTAAAAGCAGCGCTAGGCTGAGGAGGGCAAACTAGACTGCAAATCTACAGGGTGGATCTCCATCTAAGAATATTTGAAGACAGCAAATAATCTACTTGAAAATATAACAACCTAATAAGACATGATAGCAAGTCCCCTAGATTCTGACTTTTAAACTATAATTGTAGCTCAGGTTAACAGGGGTGCAACTTATCAGAAAAACAAATAAGATCATTCCTTTTACCCAGAATATTATACTCCACAGTAAACAAGTATGGCATTGTCTATTGATGGAATGTAGAATCTCTGGGGAACTGAGGCTCAGTGAAGGATTACATAAATCAGGTTGGCTGAAGGCGTACCTATAAGGGGGTTTCCTTAACTAGGTTAACTGAGGTGGTACCACCCACCATGAATGTGGGCAGCACCATTTCATAGGCTGAGCAGTATGAAAACGACAAAAGCAAATACAGCTGAATGTACGTGCACAAGTTTTCCTCAGAGCTCTTGACTGTCACTGTGTCAGGCTGTTCTGAGTCCCTGCCTTCTCTTACCTGCAATGATGCTCTGGGACTTGGAATTGTAATCAAACGTTTTCCTTAAAATGGCTTTTGTTGGGATATTTTATTATACCGACAGTACTGAAACTAGGAAAATAATGACAAGACATGTTTAAAGGAGGCAATAGTAAATCACAAAATGAAGTAGAGGTTTACGTTTTGTTTTGTTTTGTTTTCCACTAAAAATCAAGCAAATTTGTTAGCTTTGATATTGATGAAGGAGGGAAAAAAAAAAGAACTGATGTAAGGTTCAGCATGGGCAATCTGTAGAAGGAAACACTGCAGAAGTAAGATTTGAGCAGAGGAACGTACACCCAGAGACAAAAATGTCTCGCTTAACTACAATATATAATCAATAAGAGTGTTTAGTAAATTGTTATGAACGTATTTCCAGTCAGTCTGGATAACACGTTAGCTCCATACAAAAATAAAAGAAACAGCTGTGAGAGTTTGCATGCAGATGCCCACCCGCAGCACCAACGCTGTGTTCACTTATGCTCATATACTTATGTCAGAACTTGGTCCCTAGTTGGGAGGACTCTTTGGGAAGATTTAGGTGTGGCCCTATTGGACAAGGTGTGGCATAGGGAGCAGGCTTTGAGTTTCAAAAGACTTGCAAGAATCACAGTTCTCTCTGTGTCTCTCTCTGTGTCTCTGTGTCTCTGTGTGTGTCTCTCTCTCTCTGTCTCTTTCTCTCTCTATCTCTATCTATCTATCTATCTATCTATCTATCTATCTATCTATCTATCTATCTGCCTTGTATCATTTTGTGCTTCTCAGGATGTGAGTGAGGTCTCAGCTACTGCTCCAGTATTATACCTGCCTGCTGCCAAACTTCTGTCATGATGCCTCTGAATCTGTAACCTCCAAATAAACCCTTTCTTTTACATGTTGCATTCATCAGGGTGACTTATGACAGAAACAGAAAAGCACCTATGGCACTCCTTAGCACCCTTTCTAAATCTATTTTCTTCTTTTTATGTAAACTCCACATATTTATGAAAATGAAATGACTATGTGATTTACTAATGTGCATATTCAATAGTCTGAGGAAGAGACATATTTGGTTACCATGGTATGTAGTTTTTATCTATACATGTTTCAGCTTCCCTAAAGTATTTATGCTCTAAATTTATGGTTATAAAGCAGGGTGGTGGTGGTGCACAACTTTAATCCCAGAACTCAGGCGACAGAGGCAGGTGAATCTCTGTGACTTTGAGTCCAGCGTGATCTACAGAATGACTTCCAGGACAGGCAGAGTTACAACAGAGAAACCCTGTCTCAAAAAATTAAAATAAAATAAAATAAAACAAAACAACAAACAAACAAAAACAAGGAAAAAGAAATTATAACAATGCCTAATCACTTTTTATTAGTTACTTTGATTGCAAACAATTGAACTTTTTAAAATCAGGCCAGTTCTCCTTAGGTTTTATGCTGTTCTGACAAGCATCAAGTAGTTTTGCATAGTATTACTATGAGATTTATGCAGTGGGATTAGTTAAAGATTATTACAAAGACCAATGGCAAGCTAAAAAAAAATCAAATGATTTTCATTTCATCTTGGAAATATGACTAGTGTCATGGGTCCTCATTATATTTCAGCAACATATTTTTACCTCTTTTTAAAAAACTGGAACATATCATATAAATAACACACGGAACAGAGATTTCTTTAGATGTATAAAAATCACATGAGGGAGAAACATGCATGCATAAAGTAAAATGAGTATAAAATGTGACAAGGACACAAATATAAAAATATCTGAAAATGTAACTGTCAACACTTGCTCTCTAGTCTTTGACAACCTTGTCTGAGAGAAACTGAATAAAATAATAATAAGCAAGTAACAATTATCTATATAATTGTATAAAAAATCAAACTTCTGAGATAAAATATCCTTCTGCCTTATGGAATTTCAATATGATTTTAGTTGAAATAGAATTATATCACTCTCCACTCTGCTTTGTCCCATTTTCATGGATTATCTTGGATAATATAATTATGCACATGCAACAGGAATATATATATATATATGTGTGTGTGTGTGTGTGTGTGTATCACATGCACACATATGTGTGTTGTGCACATGCATATATACACACATGCATGCACGTTATGCACACATACATAGATATAATGAACACATGCACATATGTCTCCTGTGCTCTTATTTCTTTTTCTGCAACTAAAGATATATATTTGATTTTTTTAAATTTTGAAATTATAATTTGACTACATTTTTCCTTCCTTTTTATTGCTTCCAAACCACCTCATATACCCCAACCTCTCTCCTTCTAATTCACAATCCCTTTTTTATTGTATGCATGTAAGCATATATCTACATATAAATACCTAACAATTATCTGTTCAGTGTGTATACTGGTACTAACTGTATGTATGTTTTGAACCCTAATCAACACCTACACATGGTATAAAGTATTTTATTCTTACTAGCAGTGTTCAAAGGCAATAACTTCCCCCACAGAACTCTCTAGCTGTGTCATTTGTGTTTCTTACTCAAATGTATTATTTAAGTTATAGTAATAGTTTCTCAAGCATAATTGTTCTTATGTGCCCTTTCTACAAGATTTAATAGCATATATTCTTGTTGCTTATAGAAAACCAAACTATTCCAGGAAGACTAACATTGGTACAAAGTAACACCTTAGTCCTTGAATGTATTGTAATTGGAAAAATATTGTTCAATATTTACTGTTTTTCTAGCTAATACAGAGTATAAGTTTGAGTTTCTAATCCACTACAAACAATGAGAAAAAATATCATTACGATTTAAAAGGCTGGAAGAGGTCACTAAACCAGGTAAAGGGGAGTTCAGAATTCCAATCTGTTAAGGAAAAATAAAGCTAATTAAATCTTTTAGGCATCCCAGAATCTCTACAATTTCTTAAGCACATTGGATAATATAACTCATATATATTGACTTTCATTTTGCCTTAGATTTGTTTTTTTTTTTCTCTTGAAACCATAGCCTAAAGTAACCACATAGCATTCTTCTATTACAAAGATGTCAAACTGTAAGTGTTATCTCCTCTTGGGCACATACTAACATAAATGTTTAACTCTAATCAGTTCTTTACAGAAGCTTCTTACATCACATTAACCTTTACATAATTACCCAAATACAGCCTAAAAGGATTATTGAATTCAAACTCCAGTTGATAAAAAAATTGAGGTTAAGTATCTTCTAGAAAATACTGAAGTGAAGGTAAAAATTGCTCTAACCTTAGTTACTTAACTCTCAAAATGTACATGTAAACAGAGAATAGAATGAGTTTTACCTTTAGTAAATGTATATAAAACCACATATTTCCTGTGTTCCTAAGATCATCTCAAGGTATTTTTTTAAGATATGCTTTTAGTGATTGCATAAGTAGTTGATTCCAATAAATAACAAAATAATTATACTAACTTATTAGAAGAGCTTTATTTAGCTCATGAATGTAGAGGCTCTGGTTCAAAATCACTGTGATGACCGAAGGTATCTCATCACAATGGGAACCCACAAGACCAATTTGTTATATCATGAACAAGGAAAGAGAGCTAATTTTTTCATTTTATAATATCAGTTTTTCATGAAAGCTAAGTCAGAGTCACAAGAGAAATACCTAAACCCCTTTGAAGACATGGCCAGGTGACTCCCAAGTCAGATCTACATTTTATTTTCTATGACACTCTTAAAACCACTACTCAAGACACAAAAATTTCAATGCCATGTGACCTCGGGACATCCCCAAATCACAGGAGAAATTAAACAGATTTCAGGACAATATGGAAGATTACATTCACCTACAACCCACTTTTTCTCTTTACAGATTTTCTCTTGTGCGTTGTTAGTATGTGAGTCATAGGGAAGTCCTAGAGAGATAACAAACTAGTCACATTCATATGGTAACATTTATTTTGTAAAGCTTTAGGCATCAGTAAATTGTTATTCAATACAGTGGTAAATATAAACTCTTTATAGTGATTATATAGGCCTCTCAATGCTCCAGTTTTGAATTTAGTTTACAGCAGAATTTAAGTCATGGCATAGAACTTTCCTATCACTGAAATCAAATACCCCCACTAGCAAAATCCCCTAGTGATTGTTGTTGTAATCAATGAACCTACACTGGCGTGTACCATTCTTACTCACTATCTATGGTTTACACAACCAACCACTCAACATGCATTCTAGGGATCTTGAAAATGTGCCTACCATGATAGTTTCATATTAATTATTCCATAGCTCCAAAACTCCTCTTCACTCTGCCACTCCCATCTCCCTCCTTCGCATCCTCCATGGTTGGATGTCACTGGTATTTTCATCCTCACCATATTCTTGCATTTTTCGAATGTTCTACCATTGCTATCGTACAACTCACATCCTTGTCTGATTGGCTTCTGTCACTTGTGAATATACCTTTAAATTTTGTCCACATCTTCATATCTTTTTGCGGCAAATAACCCATCTTTTAGAACTAATATTCTATTTTCTCGATTGACCACAATGTCCCATTCACCTGTCCCCAAATATCTGTGTTTCTTCTAAATTTTGACAGTGGTACAGCTGTTATAGCAATCAGTGACCAAGAATACAAATAGATATGAGGTTTCAAAAACCTTGGGGATTAATTCAAAGTAGTATAATTTCTGGGTTATATGGTAAATATATATATATATATATATATATATATATATATATATAAAAATGAAATAATTAAATGAAAAATGCCATCAATTTGAGAAGAAATTAGGAGGCATGGGAATAGTTGGAGCAAAAGGGTCATGGAAAGGTTAGAGGGAGAAAGGGAAAAGGAGGAAATGATATACTATTTAATTTAAAAATCAATAATATCTACATATTCTTTAACATTTTTTCTGTTTTGGTTTTGATTTGTTGTTTTAAAATGGATCTATCTATGAAGTTCTAGCTGTCCTGGAATTCATTATGAAGACCAGTATGGCCTTAAACTCAGGGATCCAACTGCTTCTGCTTCCCAAGTACTAGAATGCTGGGATTAAAGTCATGTGCCACCATGCCCACGGATGTATCCATTTTAAAACTGGTTTCTAAAGTATGTATACAACTTTTTAATCCTATCAGCAACTCTAGAGACAACTGATTTCGTTTGTGTTCTAGACATGCCAGCATCTGTGTGATGAGACTGCACCTAAGAAGCAAAGGCAGCTTGTCTCATGTCCTCCTGCCTCAGTATCCCAGGTTCTGGGATTGGAGACATACATCACCTTGCATAGCACGAGGACAGAACCATATTTATGAAATAGGGACTGAGCCAGTCAGTTGTGGTACACTCGGAGGCAGTGGCAGGTGGATCTCTGTGAGTTCAAGGCCAGCCTAGTCTCTAGAGTGAGTTCCATTGAGATGTAGTATAGCTGTTAGAATTAAGAGTAAAAGGCATATCTGCATGCTTGACATATTTTCTATCAAAGAAGTAAAATTTGTCATATGCTCACAAAAGTCCTGTAGCACGCACATGTGTAGAAAGCCTTCATATACCCATGTATTATCTTTTGATTGTCAGTATCTTAAACTATAATTGTAGAGATGCTTTTCAATTTATTTTAGTAGGGAACAATGTGCTTTCAAATTTAAGAAAATATTAAAAAATATTTATATCTTGTACTACATAATCTATTATTCAAATATTTAAATGATGTTGCTTTATTAAAAGAGTGTTTGCATTATTTCAAGGTCAGAGAAAAAAATATAGATAATTGAAACATCAAGGTCCTTTGCTAAACATCTTCTATACTTAAAACCTAAGATGATAATGGAAAATGAGAACTATGACTGACATTATAAGAGACTTGGAATATTCGTCATGGAAATAGATGAACCCATATGTTATCACTGGAAATCAGGATCAGAGACAAGAATACTAACTTCTCTTCGATGATGTAGTGACCAGAAATTCTCAGCCAAAAAGACAGGGAGCTTTTTGATTACATATCAGTATGCACATCTTATGACAATGATATACTATTGAAACGAGTTGTTTTGGAAGGCAAGGTGTATACTGGATGTTTTTCTTTTCTTTTCTTCTCTTCTCTTTTCTTTTTTTTCTTTTCTCCCCCAGTAATTCCCTTTCTCTCATGCAGGAAAATGTCTGCATTTGTTGAACTCCATTTCTCTATATACATATGGGTTTTGAAGACTCTGGGAGACAGTTAAGGATTTTGTGGGAGAATCTGTAGACTAGGGTTTGTGAGACTGCCAGCCAGGGAACCTCCTCAATCTGAGGGCTAAAATGATAGGATTTTCCAAACATTCAGTACTTTGAAACCTTATGCTTAAGTAATGTTGTAAGAGTCCCACAGATACCAAACTATAATTTTCATAAATATAGAGTTTAACCAAACCTTCAACTGGATAGAATCTTGACAGTTAGCCTAAAATATTCCAAATTTTATGTACCAATAGATATCTTAAAATTGTAGTCATAAAGTATCTATAAGCTATGAATTAAATCTCCTGTAGCCAGGCAAGGCTTCCAGTGGTAGGAATGGGACACCATCCCAGCCACAAAACATTTGACCTATGTCCTATCCAACTTGTAGGAGCCACTGGGACAATGGAAGGGAGGAACCCTATTCCAAAAGAAGGAAGCCATGCATGATACTGCAAGTCCGGCCACGAACTAGAGACTGGATAGCCCCAAGCTAATCTCTAAGGACATCATGCTCTACTCCTAGATCAGTGCCTGACCCAGTCTTCATCAGAGAGACTCCCTCCAGCAGCTGATGGGAGCAATGGAGAGGCCCAGGGCCAAACATTGTGCAGAGAACGGGGAATACCACAGAAGAGGGAGATGAAGGATTGAGGGGACCAGAGGAGTTGAGGACACCAGGAGAACAAGCCCCACAGTGTCAATGGACAAGCATTCTTAGGGGGTCACAGAGACTGAAGCTGAAGACACGGAACCTACAGAGTGCAGGGTACACTAAAAACATCTTATGGGTGTCTGGCTGGGTGTTCTTGCAAAACTCCTACAGACTAGAGTTGGAGGATCTTTGGCTCTTTTCCCTGCCCTTGGGACCCTTTGTTACTGCTGGGTGCCTAATTTACCCTGATGTAGGGAGTAGTGCCTGACCTTATTCCATCTTGTTACACCCTGTTTGAGTGGTAACATTGGGAGGATTGACCTTCTGCTCTTTTCTGGGGAGAAACCAGAGTGAGGTGGAGTGGATGGGTTGATCTGGGGAAGAGAGGAGACAGGAGGAGCTGAGAGGAGTAGAGAGAAGGGAGGAGGAGGGTTGGGGTGTAATGTAGGAGAGAAGAATAACAGATTTTATTTAGTATGTGACCCATGACACTCTGGAAGCAATATCTCCTTACTACTTAGAACAAACTGATACGGTTTGGTCTGTTAAAAACAAACGCAAACAAACTACAATGAAAAATATA
Source organism: Cricetomys ansorgei (assembly GCA_026225945.1). Classification (NCBI taxonomy): domain Eukaryota; kingdom Metazoa; phylum Chordata; class Mammalia; order Rodentia; family Nesomyidae; genus Cricetomys; species Cricetomys ansorgei. The sequence goes on along the minus strand of JAMJFZ010001230.1, from coordinate 3,382,084 downwards.
GCAAAAAGCTCATGTATTCTGTGGCTGCTAGTAGATCAGCTAAAGAAATACTAACAGATGTCAAAGACCAAAAAATTTTAATTAGCAGACTTCCAAATTGAGACTAGTTAAGATGGAGTCCCCAGTCTTTACATGGTAAGTGAGTGCAATATAGCTACCACTGGAAAAAATTAGTAATTCTTAGCTGCATATATTTCTAATAGACCTAGAAGATCCTCACTGACAAACTTTCATGAACAGAGACTAGGCATGGAACTGTTCATTATTTGATGATAGCTCTGACAACATATGAAACACAAAGTGTAGATTCGCATCATTGGAAGTTCTCTAGAAATAGAATTGTAGCATGAAGTTACTAATGTCATCCAGGCCGTCAAATGGTTTCCCTCTTTTTTTTTTTTTTTTAACTATTTGCTCTCATTTGACATAAAATATACTTTTCAGTTGAAAGAACAAAGCTTTCTTTAAATCTGCCCCATGCCAAAAACATTCAGAGATTGCCCAGTTTGGATCTTTACAACCTGTATCTGATTACCAAACTCTATTCCACTTTGGTCTACCTCAACTTCTTCATGAACCATCCAGGATGCAGCACTACTTCTGAGCATGTCCACTGTCTATCTGCGCACACACCATTCACATCATTTGTAATGTTATTGCATTTTTACCTATAAGTGTTTCACATATTTTTATGATATGTACATATTTTTATGACTTTTAATATATATCAAATATATATTATATTCATTAAATTTCATGTGATATTGCTAGATCACTTTAATTAAAGGCTTTCCCACTTTATCGAACAAACAACAACGTGTGCTATCTTTTGTATGTGTTCTGTGTATGTGTCTACATAGTTGTCTGTTTTAACAAGTAAAAACACTACTAATTTTTCCAAAATTCAAAAATATACAATATAATGAATGAATGATAATATAATATAAAATATATATTATGTAATATATATTAAAAATCATGAAAATGTGTATATATCATGGTTTTGATATATTTATGTATATATCATGATTTATATATCATTATCATTATAACTTTTGACTTAAAAAATAGATATACAAGATATTCAGCAGGGCATCAGTTGGTAGTAGTGCATGCATTTAATCCCAGCACTCAGGAGGCAAGGCAGATGGATCTCTGTGGGTTCCAGTTCAGCCTGGTCTACAGAGTGTGTTTCAGGACAGCCAGATTTACAACAGAGAAACTCTGTCTTATAAAAACAAAAAATAAAAAAGTAGACATACAATCATGTAGAAACTTATGTATAAAGCTTGAATAATAATATTTAGTTATATCTATATATTGGAATAATTTCTTTTTTAAGAAGTTTATTTTTAGTTATGTTTGATATTGTTTTATGCACTTTTGGATTTCTGTGAGAGTTATTTCATTGCTAATAATCTGCATATGCTATCAGAATACCTGAGAAGTTCTGAATCAATAAATACACCTGAACTCAGACTCTCAGGTTACACTGTGAGTATGGCATTGTCCATGACAGTGGTTCCCTCTGCGGAGGTTTGGCAGAGTTTGGACTTATGAATGTACCTCTGCATCTTCCTTCCTGGGTTGCCCCAGCAGCAGCGTTTTATGACAATTTCTAGCTATTAAAATAGATTTTATGAAATGCTGTATGATATATTGTTAGAAGAAATAAGCAAATTGAATATGAATATAAGAGACATGACATTCTATATTTGAGGGATCTGAGCAGAACAATTAAAAGTGATATAAGTAGCTCTTTCTGCAAAATGAGATCATTGTATATCTATAGTATTTGTTTGTTTAAGACAGACTTTCTCTGTTGTAATGCTGGCTGTCCTGGAACTCACTCTGTAGACCACTCTGGTCTGGAACTCTGCCTTCAGATTCTGGGATAAAGGCATGCACCACCACCACCTGGCTAGTATTTCTATAGAATTTAAATACTTGCAACAAACATGTTTTTTATTTGATAGAAGAAAAAAAAACACTGAGTTAGTTTTAAGGTAATTTTCCTATAAATCCATTTAAATAAGATAAGTATATCAAAAGAAAAGTAAAACTACATTTAAAAATAAAATTGCCATGTTGTGTTGTCTAAATTATTGGAAGCTGGTACTGAGTAGAAATGGAATGCATTGCCAAAGGCAGGCTAACAGCACTGGGATGAATTAGCCAAGTATTTGCCTCTGAATCTTTGCAAGATTTCTATTATATGAGCATATTCTTGATTCTAAAATAGTTGAACCAAAAATAAAATAACTGTAGATTACATACCTCACCTAGGGGAGAGCATACGACAGTGAAAAATACACAAAACCATTATAAACAGAGACCACTAAATTTGTCCAAAACACAGATTGAACTGGGACAGACATTTTGATCAGATGAAAACTATGACTCAACTTGTTAACTCTGCATATCTCAAATTTTAGTTATTTTCTTCTTACAAAGGTAAAAGAAAACACTAAATGTCTAACTTTACATTGAAGTCTGACCACAAGAAGCAAATCTACAGATTGAAGTTGATGTAAAACTTCAGATTGAGAAGTTTCATTGCCTAAGGGTTTGTGACAGTCAAGAAAATGAGAAGCACAACACAACAGAGCTTTAATCATAGCCTTCGAGAACACTTTTGAAAAAGCTCAGTGGGTAGTAAAGTGTTTGATACACAAGTTGGTGACCTGAGTTTGCATCCGCAGAATCCATGTAGAAACCAAGTATAGCATCATGTACCTGTAACCCAGCACCAGGGACAGAGGCAAGTGAATCCCTGGAGTTAACTGGATGGCTTGTCTAGTGAAAACAGTGAGTTCCAGGTTCAATAAGAGAACCTGTCCCTGTAGCTAACTCTGGCTTCCATATATGCATGCATGGACACACACCCATGAACACACACGTTCATAAACGCATGAACATGTGAAATTTACATAAAAGTTTTTGTGGATTTAGTTTTCTTGGATTTTGTAAACAAAAGAAAGACATTTGAAATACAATGTAAAAATCCATATGTATATATAAAGGTTGGGGAAAGGCAATCATCTGAAAGTTCAGGGTTCAGAACAATTTTTTAAAAATTCAACCAATCAAATAATCAAAAAAAAACTTGATATAATATAAAATTCATCCTTTGCCCACAAAAGCAAAGCAAACAAAAGAGGTTTAAATGATAAATCTGTAAAACATATTCTTGTAAGGAATGTATAAGTTATTCTGAACTCCAGAAGAATAGAGTTTCCAAAAAGTGATAATCATTTCAAGGGATTGCTTTCCTAGAATAGAAAAATGAGTTACTGTGCCCTCGTGCTAAAGTAGATATTCTAGTGAGAACTGATCAACAGCTATGCCTATTTATTTATTTTTTTTATCTTGGGTGGCCAATGATGATGATGAGATCATCATTATTCTTACATTATGTAGCATTTTACATCTCAGTTGAAGCTTTACAAATGCATTATGCCAAATATGTCCTAGTGTGACCCCAATGTCATTCATAGCCATCTTGTTATTCAAGTTTTCTACTTAAGAAATAGATGCAGTGACCTACAGAATCACAAAGGGGAAGGGATTCACTGTAATTTCTGCTGATTTCAACTAGCATATCTGTATCTATCATAGTAACTTTTCATGGAACTGAAAGTATGTACTGTATGAGGGCATTTCTGGATGAATCTGGAACCTTTAATTTGGGTTTAGATTAATTTGGATGTTGGGCCTGTGTGTGTGTGTGTGTGTGTGTGTGTGTGTGTGTATCATTGCCTATACCTTTTTCTCTAACAATCACAACGCTAATTCTTGTTTTCCTCTAAAATTCTTTGAAAAGCCATGATCTCAGACTAATTTGTTACTGCCAAGCATGATTGGCAGAGCATAAGAAAGTTTGAGTGATTATGTAGCTCAAAATAAAAGTGAAACAGTCTGCTGTTCTGAGGTTGCAATTCCTCATTTAAAAAATAAAACATTTTAATTTTCATTATAATATCCATAATGTATTTACCTGCAAAGATAAGTGGCATTAATAACTTCATAGGTGACTGTTAAGGAATGACTTTTAAGTGAATGTCCACTCCGGAAAATAAATAGGGATTTCAGAGGTCATAGAAATGGATGTATGCAACAAAACAAGATCTGAGAGTTCCTGAACTGAAACTTGATGAAAGTTTTCTGGGTCCAACATTCTGTCTTCTTAAAGAGTCCAAGTATAGTATTCATTACACTGTAGTGGTTCTAACTGGTTCCGTAAAGGTGGAAAAGAGCAAAATACAAATGAGAGGGAGGCAGGAATACGGATCAGAGAGGGAGTAAAGCTTAAAGAGAAAATAACTAAATGCTACTATTCCTATTTCCTATTTACTATTTGGAAACAAAGAACACAAATTGTTCCCTGGCCAAGATTTCCTTGGGAGTAAAGTAATCTATCCAGAAAACACAGCATGGCAGAACAACACCGCAAAAGTCTCTGTATAAAAAGTTCTGTTACATCATTAAAGGTTCTGATTTTTCTTGCTTCAATGACTATGGCTAGGGATGAATAGATAAAAATGAAGCATCCATCAAAAGATTACTTTCCAGTGTTTGCTTGAAAGATCCCTTTAGAATGAGTGGAACAGCATGTAAATAATCAAGATTCTTTCATAACAGTTGATTGTCCATAATAGATTTCACAACAGATAGCTCATTGCATCACTGACTAGGAACATAATCAAACTATGAACTAACAGATTCCTAAGGAGAGGGAAGGGGGAAAATTAACAAGTTGTTTAAAGTCTAAGACAACCTAATAACATTCCTGTTAAAATACTAGAAATACAATATATTAAAATTTTCACTAGTGCTTACATTATACTTTAAGTTAGAGAACTACTTTTTATGACAATCATTAAATGAACTAACCAAAGTTAAAAAATAATACACAACAAAATATGGTGATTTATTTCTTTATATGTCAAATTTAGAATGCCGTCCCTACAATCAGATAGATTAACTCATGACCTTAGTGTAAATTGGAAAGCAATTACTATTATGAGCAGAAAATACATTTTAATTAAATAATTATGTATAAATGACTGTAACTTGTGACTTTTGATGTCCTGTACTTGATCAACTGTACTCGTTCCTCTTACAAAGAGAATCTCTGGACAGAATTCTGCATTGTGTTTCTGTGATAAAGAATTTCATTTTCTTTAAACATGTTATGGCCTGGCCTCATTAATTCAGAAAAAAAAAAAGATGACTAAAGAAAGTCTTCAAAGGTTCTAAAGTCATCTGAATTTTGCAATCAGTAATTATACAAGTGTCATTATCTTAAGTTAATCCTGTTGTGCTAATAGGTATTATAGAGACTGTTTTTTAATACAAGAATTAAACAGTAATTTTGTTGGAATTCTGAGAAAGAAATTAAACTAAAACTAGCATATAGATTAACTATATGTCTATGAACTATATTTCATGGCACTTTTAGTGAGTAGAAAATTTATCAAGTGTTTTATTTTACATGAAAATTTCTATTTACAGTGAAAATGAAACATCAGCTTTCAAAGTGGGTTTTGTATCCATATCTTTACCTGTATGATTCCTGAATTGTTTTCTTAGAAATTTTCACGTAACTATTGAACTTAGCTTTATTTAGACTGTATCATTTTTACAGAACTTATCCTATGAAATACACAGACAAGGTTTTTTTTATGTTTTACTTTTATGTATTCTACAACACAAATATCTCTATTTTTTAAGATCAGTGTCATGCAAAATTGATTCTTCTTTCTGCCATTTTCACATAACTTTACCATGCATCTTGTGATGGCACATAAGTACCATATGCTTTTAAGACGTTACATATACTGGATTTTCATTTTCTAATTGTGATGTTTTTCAGGAGGATAGCATGTCAGCACTCAATCTACAAAATATTGTCCTTCAGAACTTGAAAGCATTCCTTTAAAATGCTCCCTTATTCCTTATTGTTTTCTTGAATGAAACAGAAGCAACAATGCTACTTAATAATTTAATAATAGTACGGATAAGTTCCACAAAAATCTGCATTGTCATCTAATAGGCGAGGGCTGTTTGAAGTATGGTCAGTTTATTGATTGGAACATGTGAAACTGTTCCTGTTTCTTCGGCAGCTCCTTTTAGTTACATCAAGAATGGTAATTGTATTGAGAAAGGCACAATAGAAGATGATTGATTGCCTGCTTTTGTCATGGAGATGAATTATTGCAGAATGCATACATGAAAAATAAAACATTTTTCTATAAATTGGCCCTTGATGCTTTGTTCATTTGATTTCATTGTTCATAGATTCTAGCATGAGCTAATACTAAATAATATAGTAAATAGAAACATTTTTGTTGAAGCAGAATTACTTTCTTTACTAATGAAACTCAACCTGATGAAATTGCTGTCTCTGACAGTATGCTACATTTAAAATGCATAATTTAATCCATGCCAAAAGCTGAGTAGTAAAAGAATGTTTGCATAGCTATTATCATTTTATTAAATTAGTAATAAGAATGCATAATGAAAAATGAAAAACTTTTATTTAAAACTTAATGGAATGTGGCTCACAAGCAATGCAAATTAAAAAGTGGTCCGTTTTAATCCTAGACATTTCAATAAAATCTATTAAGAAAAATGTAATTGTCAGAACTCTTGAATTACTTCAATAACTTTTTAGTCAAAAAAATTAAAATCATGACTAGGAAATTTTCTGAGATTTTAGGAAGATAAAATGTTAGAATACAAAAAGGCCTCATCCAATAATACATTTCTAAAAGAAGACATAAAATACTGTTTTATATAAACTAATATCAGGCCAATTTAATATTTGCTTCTTGGAGAATTACATTTTTATATGTGAATTTGGACTGTTGTTTGTTAAGTTAGATTTTAGATAGAATATGATGACACCAGAAGAAGTCTGGCTAGCAATGCCATTTTTAATGCCTGGTTCTTTCCCTTTGAGCTGCAATTTGGAGAAAGACAGAGCAGTTTATTCTAGCTACAACTATCACCTGGTGTTGCTAAATCACTGTGAAATTCTTGCAACAGCTGTTTGTTCCTGGGGAAACATTCACTTCATATTGCAGCAATAAACTGATCATTGCCAATTAAATGCCCATTAATTGTGTAAGCAAGGATTACTGCCAGATGTTTACATTAGAAAGAAAAATATCCTTTGCTATTTATTTTCCACTTATAACCATCCCTTCTCATGGAGATAATTATGTATATGAGATTTTATAATACACCACAAATTTCAATTCAAAAATTAACAAAATAACCTCTTAATGGGTTAGATTTAATAGATAATAGGCTAGGAATGCAATTTTAATATAACAAAATGCTTTTGGACAGAATTACATTTTCAAAGTGAGGAAAAAAAGAGGGGATTAATTAGACAAATAACTAGCCCAAATGATCTAACCTGTTGTGTTTGCTATACCACATCTCACAAAAGTTGACTCGGTTCTTCCTATATTCCAGTAAAATAATCAACATAAGAAACTGTATTCTGAAAAGTTGGAATGGAGCAAACGTTTTACTAAAATAAACGAATAAATATAACACTAAAGCAGGCAGCGGCTTTAGTTTCTGAATCTCCCCACCTCTGCATTTACCTGAAGTGTCATTCATCTTCAAAACATGCTTTAAGTTTTTTGTAGAACACGGTCGTGGTGAAAGTGAAGCAAGCGCTTAATAATCTGTTGTCCCAAGTCATTTATTTTCAACACCGAAATAAAATTGGAAATAAACACTTGCCGTAATGAATACATTTATTACTTCCTTTCGTGTCTAAGTAAATGGAAAAAGTTATAGGAAAAGAAGCATTTCCATGGCTAGGCACGCCAATAAATTATTCATTCTCTACAGAGAGCTTTCGCGGGGTACATCACGTGTGTATTTCTCTGCAGTTGCACCTTCCTGTGTTTATAAGGAGAGCAAATCCATCTGCATTTCTTTCCTGTAAGAATAACTGCTCCCAGCCCCTCATACCTAAGTACACAACAAGTATGCAAACAGGAACAAGAAGAAGATTAGGTGGCATTCTGTATCTGTCCCTCACCACATTGAACCACACCTCCTCTTTGGAAGGTGATCACAGGACACACCAAGAGCTGCGGAAGACATGAAACAGTAGCATCTGGCTCCTTAAATATCTCCATGGGCATTTGTAATGGCATCTTTGAAGTTCTCTCTGCATCTGTCACATGTTTAGACTGCACATTGACTGCCCCAGCTGAGCACGATTTTGATTCTTTGAGACTTTGAATAGTGTAATCTGTTTAAGAATAAGACTCGGGAAAATCCCTCATAATATCCATACACAAGCTCTTTCATGATTAAAGAAGGGGGGCCCTCATTCCCATAACTGTTATTTTCTATGCTGAAATGATGCCAGCCTTTGAGTTAATAATACAGCCTACAATTACATTCCAGCTTTGCACATTTTTTGAGAACCTGTACTCAAAAAAATCACATCTCTACTTTTTTAAAACCAGTATTATAGAAATTACTACTTGAGAAGGCCTCTATAAATGTGATGCGTGTGTAATCGTCTTGGCATCTGATTATAAAAGAAATGTGACCACTGTCAACGCACTTTGAAAATCATTTTTTATTCAACCTTTTGAGAAGTGCAGAATGTAAGAATAAAGGCTGATTTGACTTAAATGGTAATTTGAGTGCCATTGACTTTACATCTATTAAATTAATATACTTCTTACAATTAAGACATAAGATGCTACTTAATGTACCTCATTGTGCAGGCAGAGTATTTTCTAATATTAGTGCAATCTTCAAGCTATAGCACCAGCCTTATAAATATAAATTAGGGCCATTCTGTAAGGTTCTTCGGCATTCTGTGGTTATCCTATTTCAAATATTTCAAAATTAACACAATGTTTCTTTGGTATTTCTAAACTCACTATTTCTATATCTTTTAACTTTGTTAAGGAAAAAGTCAAATAGTTTTACTGACATTACAGTCTCAAGAGCCCAGTGTTCTGGCCCTTACCTTTCTACATTTTAAAAGAAGACTACCTGAGGAAGGAAAATACTTGACACTTAATCATGACTAATTTGAGTACACACACACACACACACACACACACACACACACACACACGCACACATGCACACACACCAAGACAAACAGAAAAGCAGAAAACAACAGCTATTGTTTAGGCAGATTTTATAGAACCACATCAAATTATGTCACTTGGGCCATAATTTTCTGTTTGTTTATAAGATTACCCTGACAAAGTTGTCTCCTCTTCTCAGTTCAACTAGAGAGTTCTTTTTGCTCAGTTAACAAAAGAAACACTATTATTTAAATCAGAGAATTGTAAAAAACAAGAAAGCATGGAGTCAAAGGTGCCATACTGTGCACCTACCTTAAGTGCAGTAGGTGATTGTGAGGAATTAAGCTATTTGTACAAATAAAATGACCTATGGCTTTCAGTAATCCAAGCCTGAGATATACTGTGACACAGCTGGGAAAGATCAGGACTTCCATCAAAGATCCCATTCTACATTGTATACCCTATAAGTGCCAAATCAACCTCTACTTCTCAAGAACAAACGACTGAAGAAAGGGTAGCAAGTTCTCTCCCACCCTCTTCTGCCAACTTGAGAATGATAATTACAATTCCTCGCGCTACTGAAAGCATTTTATCTACCACAAAATTTGCTGTGTATTGCCATATCTTGGTTGTGTTATGTCTGCAACTTTCATTTTATGGTTGTTTAATGTGTAGATGCAGAAGACCACCTACTTTATAGTTTACAAACATGTCTTCCTCTTCATGCCCAACGGTTTCCAAATTCGTACTTGGGGAATGTTTGCTCTGAAATGTTGGACTTGGGAGCCATGATGGGATTCACTGAATGGTCCCAAATGGAACACAAAGATGTTCAGGTGTGCAGCCTGTTACCAGAAAAGCATCTGGTGATTCAGAAGCCCCTGTTACTTAACAATTTAAAGAGGCAGAATTATGTCAACCATGGCCCCATGTGACTATGAGATATCTCTCTAAATGACAAAACCTACCTTAAACACTGGTTTAAGTAAATTCTGAATCATGAATGGGAAGTCTTTCCTCAACCAGCAATGCATCAACCCATTTTCAGTTTTACTTTCACAGGTTCATGACATATAGGTTTTTCCTCATTCCCTGAGAAAGGATTCCAACTGATAAAAGAATTCCAGAATCAATTATTGACTTTTATAATTACCATAAAGAAACATGGATAGCAAATTAATTTATTTGGTATCATGAGAATAAAATTGAAATTTAAAAGTAGAGGCAGTAAGAAAAGGACTATAGGAGAATAATTCTAGGGTCAATAAAAGGAAACAGAAAATATCAAAGAAAATATACTGTAATAAGTATTAATTTATTAAGTCATCTACTCAAGAAGCATTTACTATGTTCCAAGGATTGTGAGAAAACATAGCTTATTGGGAAATATACTAAGCCACTAATGGCTTTAACTCTGGTTCATTTATTAGCTGGCTTTTCATCAAGAGAAGTCCTGTCTTCTATTAAGAGTAGTAATCTCAATTTTAAAATTAGAAGAGCAAAATAGATACTAAAAGATACTAAGTATATTTCATAAGTATATACTAAGTATATTTCATAAGTATATACTAAGTATATTTCATAACTAATGCTCATTATTTGCATTGTTTTCATTTTTCAATCAGGCGATATTGTACATTTAGCCTATGGGTCTGCAGACTGCTGCTCCAGACTTCTCAAACAGAACAGTGTATTTTCCACTATGACAGTTGATCTCATATATGAAATACATGTGATATTCTGAAATTCAAAAGTACTAGGAAGGAAATGCAAAGGGTACTCATACACATACACCCACATAGAGAGAGAGAGACTTCAGAGTATAGCTAGTCATTTTTCAGATCCATAATGAAAGAGCCCTCCCAACTGACCACATGAAGCTGCCATATTCGCTGACATGCTTCATGAGACATTAATCCTATAGGATCCTGCAGAGTAGGGTGAGGTCATCAAATAATTCTAAAACATTCGCCACACTTCCAGACATAGAACCTCTGATAGGATAACCCTGAAAAACTTAAAGGGGAATAAAAACTGCTTGCTCTTTTCAGATTATGTAATTAATTTATAATGGAACCGTGCAGTAGGTACCATGGTCCATGCTGAACCACAGAACCACAAAAAGCAAGCATCAACATACAAACCAGAGCAGACAGATACCATCCAGAGAAATGATGAACAGACAGAGCATAATTTATCCTAGTTATATCATTATCCTTTCTAGAACAAGATTATACAATGAAACATCAATGTATGTAATTTAAATTTAATGTACTGATATCAGTGGCCATGATTCCACAATTTTCCTACAAGTTCTTTCTTGCTGCTATTGTTGCTTACTTTAGATACTTGCATGCTTTAGATAGTTGTTTAGATAGCTTAGTTGTTCTATTATGCTATTTTGAAATTCTTTTGCTATAAAGATTCAGAATACTCATAAACACTGAGCTATCTGGTTTTAATGTTTCACCTACTAAAACAACTGACATTGAATAAAGTTTGACCAGCTCAATAATTCAAATGATTCAGGACCATTCCCTACAATATTGTCCCATAGCACAGGCATAATTTATACCTCCAGAAATAAGTAGGAGAAAAGCAGTCTCAGTCACAAGTGTCACTTGTATCACTGAAAGCACAAGGCTTCCCAAAAAGCTATCACAAATTTTTATTTGCTGTATAATGACCCAAGAGAGTGGTAATATTCCTGGCAAGAGAGAAAAAAAATGGTGAATAAATGCTAGGTAGACAAAAGCAGTGTCACTCTCTCTAAAGTAACTCACTTCCTCTGTTTATAATTACAGATTATTCCAAGAACAGAGCAGCTGAGAAAAAAGCAATCAATGACTATGTCACTTTTTTTTTCATTCTAACAAAAAGGAACGGTTTCAACATTGTTGATTTTTATCAATTTCAATGCTTATGAATAACAATAATTTTCATCCAGCAATGTTAACTTGTAATAATGCTAATGTCCAGTATTGAAATCTCTGTGGAAAAAAATAATAGTAAGATTACTATTCAGTTTTCTTTTTTTTCTGGGGTAAACACAAGCTTGGTGTTTCTAACATGTATATTGCTTGTTACATCAGTGTTCAGTATTCTTAAGTTCAAATGTAACAACTTTTGTAAATATGTTTTTATATTTTTATTATAATCCCAGAATACGTGGGCATACATATAAAGGTCTGCATACTAAGATGAAAACCTTAATTTTTTAGTTCTTTGGTTTGATTTGTTTAGTTATATCTAAAATTCTTTTAAGAAAAACATATGACATGCATAATTTAATAGGAGGTTCTATAAATCATTATATAAATGCATGACACTTAGTAAACTGATAGAAAATTATGCTTCAAGATTAACAAGACAGTACATATTTTAAGCATCACGAAATATTTACTATGGACATTTCCCTGCTCTGATATGTGCCACTGAAGATGCAAACGTTCACAGCTTTCCTCCTTTCTCTAAATCAGAATACTAACCAGAGAAGTGTCAGCTGCCAAGTAGCACTTACTATAGTCCTGGTCTAAGGTCACCTGTCCTGCTATCTCTTCAGAAAAATGATGTCTCCAACTAAGTGTCAATGACTCATTCATTAGCAACTTGGATATAACCCAGAAGCATCTGAAGATGGATACACTACAGATATCCCAGAAAGTAATGAAAAATACATGGGAAATAGGGGTGAATAATAGAAGTGTGATGGAATAAAACTTAACAAATCTTGAAAACATAGTAGTTTTCTTTTAAGTGGCATTTTTTCTGTCTATATTTTAAAATGATCTCTAGCTCTCCTCCAAATACTAGCTGTGTTCAGGAAAGTATACTATTCATAAGTAAAGTGAGTATAGCATCTTCACCACTGTAATGTGTCCTAAAGAAAATCCTTCCCAATAATTGTGTAAATGAAATTTCTCGAACAGCTGATTAAGACAATAATTGCCTAACAGGAATTTCCAAGTTATGAAGGCCTATTACGGTTTAGAGTATCTCATTAAAAATCAAATTCACAACATCAACAGATCCTTCCTGTGCAGTGTAATTACATGACAGGCACTTAATTGAAATAAAGTAGAAGCGAAACCTGGCTTAGCACAGACATGTATTGATGGTTAAGACTCAGCAGGGTGGTACTGTCTCATTAAGTTTGCTCTTCTCATATGTCTGCCCATTACATTTCAAGAAAATGCTAAAAATAAGAACAAATCAATTAAACACATAAATAGACAAATAGCATTGACTTTCTAGAGTGTATATAAAACATCCATGAAACCAGAGATTTAAAAAGTTCACAGGAAACTGTTGTTTTTCTTCCTGGATATATTTACCAGTTTGAATATAAATAATGTCTATTTTATAAAAAAAAATTCTAAGTCATATGTTTTGGTTTCTTAAAATGTTAGACTCTTGTGCTTGCTAAAAATTCTTTTTTTGGCATCTCAGGCCAGAGCTCACTGAGAGGCCAAAGCTGGATGGTAGGATATTTTGTCATTGCTCGCATAAAGTATCATCTACTAATTGTGAGGCCCTCAAGGAATATGAGCCAAGCAGAATTCCCTTATTGTTTTAACCTCAGAGGAAATTTATCCAGGCAAAACCCTTATAACTTTCATACTAAATGCAAATAAACAAACCCATGACCCAGTGTGTAACACATCTCTGACAAAAATGAGTTCTTATTAACCAGGTTTCTTTGAAAAACGATTACATGGAAAATCAGACTCATTCTATTTTGTTTCTCTTCTTTTTACTGAAAATAGATCCTTTTCTCATTCGATATATCTTGATTACAATTTTCCTTCCTTTTATTCCACTTATTTCCTCCCCACTTCCCCTCACACCCTGATCCATTTCTTTTCTGTCTATCATTAGGAAAAAAAATGACAAAGTAAAATATAACAAGATAAAACAAAAACTACCACATTGAGGTTGGACAAGGCAACCCGACAGAAAGAAAAGAGTCACAAGAGCAAGCAAAAGAATCAGAGATCTACTCATTCACACACACAGGATTTCCATAAAATTACTGAGCTGAAGGCTGTAATATATATGCAGAGAACTAGTTGCAGAGCCGTGTAGATACTTCACTTGCTGCTTTGGTCTCTGTGGTTTCATATTAGCCTTGCTCAGTTGATTTAAAGGGCCCTGTACTTCTGATATTCTTTATTCTTTCAGGCTATTACACTATTTCTGCCTCCAATTTAGGTGCTTCCCTAAGCTTTAAGTGGAAGGGATTTTATGGAGACATCCATTTAGAGCTGTGTATTCCAAGGTCTCTCCATGTAATTTATGGCTATAGGTCTCTGCATCTGTTCCCATCTGCTGCAGGAGGAAGCTTCTCTGACGATGGCTGAATAAGGTACTGATCCATGAGTATAGCAGAATAATATTAGGATTCATTTTATTGATACCCTTTTTTTAAAGACTATCAATGTTTGGTTTTCCCTTGCTCCCTGGGCTATCTAGTTCATGGTTCTTGGTCACTCCAGTAGTGTTCAGTATAGGGTCCATCGTGTTGAGGGAGCCTTACGTCAAATCAGACATTGGTTGGCTATTCCCACAAGTTCTGTGCCACCATTACCCTTGCACACCTTATAGCAGGACACATTATAGGTCTAGGGTTTTGTGGCAGTATTGGTATTTATGTTTCTTTTTTGGTAGCCTTCAGAGTACTTTCCCACACAAAAGGCACTAGAGCATAGAGGTAAAGACTCCATGATGTCATCAGCCCAATTTCTTCATGTTTAATGAGTTGTGAGGGTATTATCCTCAACAATGGGGCCCCACTGTCAGTTTGTCTTGGCCTGAATTGTTTGAGAATTTCCATAGGACTCCCTTGACCAGCAACTAAATTGAATGCAACACCATGGTTTCCCTACCATCCCACACATGCTCCCTATTCTAGCTGAAATAAATTGAAGAAGATATCAAAAGATGGAAACATCCCCTGTGCTCATGGATTGGTAAAATTAACATAGTAGAAATGGCCATCCTACCAAAAGCAATCTACAGATTCAGTGCAATCCCCATCAAAATTTCAACACAATGCTTCACAACTCTTGAAAGGACAATTCTCAACTTCACATGAAAGAAATCCCAGTATAACTAAAACATGCCTAAACAATAAAAGAACTTCTGGAAGTTTCACTTCCATGACTTCAAATTGTATCACAGAGCTATATTAATAAAAACAGCATAGTATTGCCATAAAAACAGACACATTGATCAATGGAATCAAGTTGAAAACCTAGACATACATTCACATACCTATGGACATTAGATTTTTGATAAAGAAGCTAGAAATATATGCTGGAAAAAGGACAGAATCTTCCAAAAAATGGTATGCTTTAAACAAGATGTCTATATGTATCAGGATGTAAATAGATTCATACTTCTCACAATGTGCAAAACTTAAGTACAAATGTAACAAAAACCCCCAATATAAAATTAGATACATTGAACCTAATTATAAGAGAAATTTGGGAATAGCCTTGAATTCAATGGCATAGGAGAAGACTTCCTAAAGAGAACACTGATAGCACAGGTGCTAAGATCATCAATTAATAAAAAATTAGAAAGCTTTTGTAAAACAAAGAACACCATCATTTGAACAAAGCAGCAGCCTCCAGAATAGAAAAATAGATTTTACCAAGTTGTGTGGCATTTAAAGGTTTTCCTGTCTGACAAACTATCTCCTCTCCTTCCTCAGTTAGTTTCGTGATCTGCCCCCATGCAGGGGGATCAGCATTTTGTGTCACATACATTTTTATCTTTCTCCACCTCTTCCTTCCTTGAATCATGCTCTTCATGTTAGCAGTTAAGGTATTCAGGAGGCTTCTCTTACTCAGATTGAATCTTGATCAATTCTGATGGTATCCAAAACGACTGGTCTCATGTGGAAATATAAGCATTGCCTTGACTCCAATGTAATACATTCCCTGACTTCCATTCTGATGTTAACACAACCTGATAGTATACAGGCTGATTTAATTCAGCAGGTTTGTTTTTTTTTCCCCCACAATCCAGTCCCTATTGGCAGTTGTTGTTCCTGCCTCATTAGCATTTTAAAAAATTAAAATTAATAAGGCATTATTAAATCTACCTCTGGGAGACTTCAACATACAATGAAACAGGATATACATTAATATTCCTAAAGGAAGTAAAGGGTGCGTAATGGAAAAATATTGGACCAAAGTAAGACAAAACCATACAGGGCAAACTCCAAATTCTTTATCCAATGGCTCTTCCAATCTCATTCCAGCTTTGTTGACTGCAACATATTTTTCTCTCTTGAGTTTCTTTCCATAGCTTGTTAGCAGATGTCCTTGGCAGTTATTCCACTGCTCTGGCATCTCCAGCATCTTGGGGTCTCCCATCCAATCCAGGCTTTACCTTATAAGCTTCAGGCAATGTCTTCTCTGCTGACATCCCTCCATGCAGGGACACTCCTGTCACATACCTAACCTCAACAGTTTTCCTTAGCTATGGAGGAACATTCCACAACCTTTTTCCTGTTTCTTCTCTAACTCTAAATCCATAATCACATGGCTGAAGTTACAAGTTCTTCTGCTTGTAGGGGCTGGACCCGGATCCCTCATTGAATTACATTTGTGTAAGTTCCCTGAGGGTTTTTTGTTTTTGTTTTTGTTTTTGTTTTTGTTTTTTTTTGGACTAGGAAATCCCTCTGAATTTTCAAAAGTTTCAGGACTAGCTAGTTGAAGATTTGTCCTGAGGTTAACATTCTCTTAATTCCATTTAGCATGAAGCTTTTTTTTTTTTTAAACATCACATCTCCTTGAGTACAAAACTTGACTCCAACATTCTATTTTCTGGTGCTCATTTTCGTCTCAAACTGTACATTTTATGTAGAAGGCACAAGGTCCTTGTATCCACAGAGAAGCAGTAAGAGAACCAGGGATGTTACTATCACAGGGGTGTCTCCTCAACGGAGCAGATAAAATCAAATACGTGCCTTCCACCCAGGAAGGTGAGAGTAGGAAGGCGTTAAAAACCTGGTGACCTTTTTGCTACCTGTAGGAGCAGGCTTCACCCTAATTCCTTGGAGTATTTCCACACTCTAGATAGTTATCTTTGGCTCCCACTTAACAGAACTTAATCTTAAGGAAGACATTACATGTATTTTATGGCCTGTTGACCTCTATGCTATCTCAGTCAGAGACTACATTAGATTCTAGGCCCTTTAGCTATAGAACCCACCCTCATGATCACATGTATGTTATAAAGAAGTTTCTTTATAGTCACACCTTAAGCTTTACTGTGCACCTGGAATTGAAATGGTTACTGCCTGGACACCTGGTATGTGATTTAGTGTTGCCTGGAGACCTTTTTCCAAATTCTGCTCTATTTAAATTTGCCCACAATAAACTGTTTGGTATCAAAACTCCCAAAAGTCTTGATCCAGATTAACAGAGTCAATCTGAACCAGGTTTTCATTCTCATCTCTTTCCATGGTTCACTTCTCTGCTATTTGATTTTATCTCCTCCACTGAGGAGACACCCCTGTATGATTAACATTCCTGGTTCTCTCTGTGCTTCTCTGTGGATAGAAGGACCTGTGCCCTCTACAACTTTGAATCTCTATTTCAGTGTAGATATGTATGAGAGTGGCCAGTGTCAGGGATCCCACCCCCACCCTGCCACAACCCTCAAGGGCAACAGGGAACAATCTGTGGGAGAGGTTAAGAATGAAACTAGGGTTAGTGCCATCTTTGTGAGCACTGGGTCAATACCTCCAGGGACTGACTTTGTAATTTATTTTTCTCACACATTTAAACATAGTAGAACTTGTGACCTATGACCTTTACAATAAAAATGAATTCTATTGGCTGATAAAGAGATCTTAGAGTTAGGGCCTCAAGAAGGATCTATGGTAAGCATAAGGATAGATTCCATTGGTGAAGGATGCAAAGCACATAAAGCCTCTTAGGGGTGCGGTTCCATTCACTGCAGGATTAGGCCCTAAACAATGCTCGGGATATTGGGGGTATTTAAGAAGGTTGGCTTCTAGAATAACAAAGAATCATCAAGTTGTTTGACCACTATTCACTCTGGTGTTCCAGGTGGCTAGATATCATCCATTTCCGTCCATTGAAGAAAATAGGTAGTTATGATTGACTGTCTTGGTTTCTCCAATGCTTCCTTTAATCTGAGGCTTCTACAAAACAGTCAATGCTAGTCTGTCTTGAAATTGTTCCTGCTAGTGACATTAATCCAAAATGATTCAATTCAGCATCAAAAAGATTTTTCCACAACAGCAGAAAGCAGCCACATTGTTTGTTAAAATATCGCAAGAATAGTCTCTAATATTAGTCCCCTATGGAGTCTCTTAAACTGGGCTCTGACAGTGCATATAGATCTCAGCACTACTGTCTTCTATGCTACTGCTAGGATGGCCCATTAAGCCCTGCTTAAAGCATTCAATCACTTTCCTAACCCCAAATCCTAAAGTTCTCTTTCCATCAACAAGCAGCATGATCAGGCCTATCACAGCAATACCCAAGTCTCTAATACCATCTTGCATCTTAGTTACTGTTCTACTGTTGTGAAGAGAAACATGACCAAGATAACCATTATAAAAGAAATCATGTAATTAGGGGTTTGCTTACAATTTTAAAGGGTCAGTCCATAATCATCATTGCAGGAAGCAGACAGACATGGTGCTGGAAGAGTAGCTGAGAGCTTTACATTCTGATCCCAGGGTAGTAGGCAGAGAAAGACACTGGGCCTGGGTGGGCTTTTGAAACCACAAAGCCCACACCCAGTGAACATACATTCTCCAGAAGACCATACCTACTTCAGAAGACCATACCTCCTAATCCTTCCCAAAGAGTTCCACAAAATTGGAATCAAACATTTAAATATATGAGTCTATGGGGGACATACTCATTCAAACCATCACAGTATATCAAAGCATTAGAAAAAATAACTAAAACAATATCCTTGGAAGGTAATCTCCTAGGTCACTATAGATTCTACTAAGTTGACAATCAACATTAACTTTCACATTATGGATAGTTATTTTCTACTGCATTTCTGATGAGACTTATATGATTATAATTTATGTCTTGAAAAGTATAGACCTCTATTTTTAACCTTGTCTTTATTAAAATTTTAGCAATATATATGTATGTATGTGTAATATATATATATATATATATATATATATATATATATATATATATGCATGCATGTTTGAATGTGAAGAACTTTCTAATTCATTTCTATAATAAAATGTAACAGGAACAAAGTTGTCATAACTATTATTTAATGCTGTATTTTAGTATTCAGCAGTTGGAAGTGAATCTCTTTAATGTATGATGCACATTCCTAACAGACTTTTGGAACTATGTCTGTAAAATTTTTATACTTATGTACTTTTAGAAGTCTTATAATCATTAAGGATAACCTTTTAGAACAAATATTCAAGCCTAGATGGGCCCAGGACCTTCAAAATACGAAATATCTGGCCATCTTGGGGAGTAGTCTTGCCTTTCTAGTGCTAAGTTTTCTGAACTTGTTAGATTTGTACTATAAACAGTATGACGCTTTATTTTTTTTAAGTTCTAATAGTTAATGTCTCATTATTCTTTTAATAATGAATGAATATACAAATAATATATTCAAAGATTAAGGAACATATTCCTTCTGCCCATTGATTTTTACTCATACCTCAGAAAACTTGATCTTCAACAAGAATGCACTCAACACACAACACATCAGGAAATCAAGCATATATTATATTTATATATGTATATATATATATATATATATACATGTAAAATTTGTTTTGTTTTTAATCATGATTTCCTTTGTGACTATATATGGTGACATAGTCTATTCTGACTCAAGTATGTAATGAACCTTGAATATATTTGATCAAATATTCTCTTGTTCTGTTGAAGATCCATCCTACATCACTATCTCAATTCAGGAAAAGTAAAAAAAAAAAACTGGAAGTGGGGAGGGTAGGAAGGATTATTTTATTATTATGCAGAAATTGCCTTTTGTCTAAGATTGCTTTGAAAGAAGAGTCCCACTGTTGGATTATCTTCAGACAAGTGTTCTAGTGATATGGTCTTCCCATATAAGCAGTAGATGTTTGTGAAAAGCTAGACTAAAAGCAAGTTACTAAAAAATTATCTATTCTTAAATTCCACTCAAATTAATGTATTTTAAAGGAAGCACTCATATGATTTCTACGAAATTTCATTGTTAAACTGAAGCTCATGAGATTTAAAGTTGGTGCCTCCATCGGAGCTAGATTTTGTGTCCTGGGTCTTTGCAATATGGTGAACACCAGTAGAGAATTCATTCTTTAATTTAATATAATCATGACTAAATTTAATTTCACTTTTAAATTAATTTAAAATTTTAAGCACATTTGGGATAACTTGACTATGAATCTACTCTTTCTGTTATATATTTTGTGAAATTAAAATATAATTTTTTATAAAAATCAATGTCAGAATTGAGATATACTGAAAACTAAAAGCACACAAGAAAATGATGCATAATATACCTTAACTTTATTTTAAAATATTGGCTGTATGTATTAATGTAGATATTTTGACATCTTTGCTTAAGCTGTTTTATTATGAATAATATCATATTGACTTATAATATTTAAATATGACTACAAGAAAATTTAGAGTGGCTTGACTGTTAATTAATGTTCTCCTGGGTAGCGCTGGTCCAGAACATTGAGGATTTAGAAGAAAATATAATTTCTCAGCAGTATCAGTTCTTGTTAAAAATGATTTATAATGGATTGCATTCAAATAATAATTAAATAAGACTCAAAGCATGAAATCTGAATTCAGAGAAATTATTTTCAGCAGAAAATGAATTTGGAGCACTTGAGACTCTGCCTTTATCTCTACAAAATAAATAAAATATAACTAGCTTAACTAAAATATATATGTAGAGAGAGATATTTAGTCTTAGAAACTCCCTTACCTTGGGGCTATGGAGAAGGCTCAGTGGGTAAATTCCTTGGGATGAGGCCTGACTTCAGACTCTTAGCAACCTCTTCTAAAAGACAGATGAGGCATTGCATGTTTCTAACCCTGGGACTGAGCATAGAAAGACTGGAAAGGATACAGATGCAGAGTCTCAGCGATTGTTGACTTGCCAGACTAGTCCAAAACCAGGTCTCCAGGTTCACAAAAGTCCCTGTCTCAAAAACGAAGGTGAATGGCAGAGGAAAATGCCAATCATGACCTCTGTCTTCTAAATGCCACACCCACAATGCACAAACACATTCATGCATATACAAAACAGTTTTTGAGGAAAAGAATGTCTCAACCTTATCCAAATCAAATGTTTTAGTTTTTCACAGAAAAAAAAAAAAAATCTCATATTGTGCTTCCAAAATCATTTAAGCAGTTAGTGAAGTTTCCAATTTTCTGTCTATTCTAAGAATTCAAATATAAGTTGCAAGAGAAAGCTGTCCTACAGAGCAGTGTGGTGCTGGATCCTTTTACAATGTTCTTTGAACAGGCTAGGCCTGGGCAAGACCATGCTCAAAAAAATGTTTTGTTTTTTTTTTTTTGGTTTTTTTTTTTTTGTTTGTTTAATATATCACACTTTAAAAATAATTTCTTTGTGAAATGATGTGCTTATTTTATAATTAATTAGTTGATCTCCACTATTTTTCTCATCATAGTGAAAGATAATATACCCCTATACACATAAGCCATATGTCCAAAATGGCCATAAGTTTGAATTAGTGTGTCCAAGAAAGGGTTAAGATCTGGAGCAAACTGAATGCCAGAAAGTTGCTGATCTGAAGTACCAGGTCTCCTGGGGAAACAGCATACAGGCTGCACCATTGACTTGCCAATTAATCCAAGGAACTACATGGCCATTAGTTCAGGAAAGAGATGCTTGCTTGCCTGTTTGCCTAGAGGTAAGAGCTAGGTTTGCAGATGCCAAACAGCAGGATGACAGAAATAAATGGGGAAAGATATTAAGACTAAAATCTAAGTATTTCATTTTCTTCAAAGGAAGACACAAATGTCAAGCAAACTATATTCACTTGTATATTATAAAAGACAACTCATTCATCATCACAAGATCTAAAAATATAAATAGATGTCAAAGAATCTTTAAGATAGCATTGCTATCTGTGTTCTGTTAATTTCTACAAAATCTAACTTAAGATTTCAATGTTAATGATTAAATCTTGAGTGCTAGGCTCGCATCACTTTACTGAGCTGTGTGGATTTTATGCTATATTAGCCACAGCAATACCAAGTTTATTAAAAATCTGTGTCTATAATTATTTTACATTACTATCATATTCAGTTTTGTCGTAGATGTCTCTCCCTTATACATGTGAACTACAGGTTTTAAAATTCCTTTAATTGCTACATGATTAACTCTTCTGTAAGACTTTTTATGTTTGAGATCAGGCAGTGAAACATACTGCATTTGATCCTGACACTAAGAAATTGTTAAAAAGCTCCTACTACCTCTGAACCTAAGAACATCTAGGATAAGTTCTTTGGGGAAAATAAATTATACTAATCTACCCAGGTGTGGAGTGCATATTTGATGACGTGTATCCACAATATAGTTGAAGTCTAAACTCTATAAAAATTACCTCTTCCAAATGACACTATTTGGTCTCGAAATGTAGTTAATTGAAGCCATCACAATATATTCAGAAAAACATTTGCAACTTCTTCATACCTACTGTTGGAAAAGATAAATAAATACATTTAACAACAAATGAAAATAAAACAATACACAATGGGTATACTATATTTATTACCTTACATATCTTCCAGAGAAAAGTCACATTATATGTTATTTCATGTCTTAATTGTAGCATGATTCATGATACTCAAGGCCACAGAGAATCTGGCTGGACACCCTTTGCCCTGTGCTTCCCATTTTATGAGTTAGAGAATAGGAAGTCTCACATACTCAGACGATAGCTTCACCATTACCATCACGTTCTGGTTGGCTGGGCTCCCAATCTCTGCAGTGTGTTGACTGTCAAAGTAAATTAGACTCACTCTCTCTTTGGGACAATGAGTTTGCTAACTTTATTCGTGCTGTGAAGTCTAGGTTTATTGACACCAGCAGGTGACATCTTTTCAAAAAATGCAGATAAAATATCTTCTTTCTACTTCAAAATGACAACAAAAAAGAATATGTTTAAATATCATGGAAGGAAAGGAATAGAGTTAGAGCATTTGCAAGAAATCAGAGTTTAAAATGTATTTAAGAGATGGAAGATCTAGTATAAGATCTCTTTGAGCTTGTATTGACATTGTACCTACATTTATAATCCAAAAAATATTAATGCCAATGGTGAGGTAGATGGGAATATATATTATACTCAAGTCCATGTTATCAGATAAATATTTTTGGAAAGATTTTTCCCAAAGAAAGAATGCAATAAGATAATCATAAGTGTAGAAATCATAGAAAATTGTGTTAGATTGAGAAAATTAACTAAAGAGTTTGTTATGATACTTAACAGAAAATGTCCTGCCAAAGAAGAAATTTATTAAGCAAGATTCTAGTCTATGTCTTCAATCTCCCAAGGTAAAGGGAAAATTGAGGTAGGTGTGTGTGCATGTGTCTTTGTAAAGAAAATCCTTGGTATTTATCAAATATGTAGTTTACAAAAAGTATGATAAAAAGGCTACATTGATTTGTTGATTGTTTAATAGCTCCATACTTGAGTATAAGGTGTTTTAATGAAATATACCCCCATTTTCCTCATTTACAACTCCTCCACTACCCCATCACCCCTCCCCCAATTCATGTGCTGTCTTTAAAGAAATCCACAAGTCCACTAACTCTTTCATCTCTATGTTCATAGATGTAAAACAATCTACTGAGTGTTGGTATCCTCTCAGGGACCATATAACTTAAAGAAAACTAACTCTTCATCTCCAGTAGCCATTTATTGACAGTAACTCCTGAGTAAGGAACGGGTCTTCAAAAGCACAACCCCCTTCAATGGTGATATTTTGGATAGCTTGACGTCATGCAGTTACTGTGTGTGGAGTCATAACTATGGTGAGTTCATTTGTGAAACAGCCTTGTCGCTTCCCAAACATAATGTTTTGCTACAGATGTCCACTACCTCTTTCTCTCATGACTTTTCTGTCGCTCTTCTGAAATGATCTCTGAGCTTTGTATGGAGAGGGTATCATATAAATGCTCCATTGAGAGCTGATCACTGCAGAGCCTCCTATTCTCTGAATGTTGATGCATTATGGGTCTCTGTATTGATTTCCATAGACTGCAAAATAAACTCTGATGAAGGTTGAGAGGAACACTAATTAATGATAATGAAGATAAGAACTTAGGGAGCTGTTCGATCATATCTTGAATCTACAGCAGTAGGAATCTGTATGTTCTTTTCCAAAGGTCTTTAGTGTAACTTAGCCCTACCAATTCTCCCTTCTTTTACCTGCCCTCCCATTTTTAGGCCCGTTTAACACTTCCAGTTCAGCTTTACCCCTTTGCCATTCATGTCATCTGGATTCCTACTACTTCACTTGAAATCTCTCCCCATTCCCCTTTACAAGTTTTCTGACTCCTGTAAGTCTAAATTAGTGGTTGGTGGGAAGGGTCCAGTCCGTTACAGGTGATTCCATCCCTGGTCTCTATGAGAAAGCAGGCTGAGCAAACCACGGAGAGCAACACAGTAAGGTGTACTTATGGTCTCTGCATCAACTCCTGCCCTCAGGTTCCTGCCCTGCTTGAGTTCCAACCCTCACTGCTTTTGATGACGGGACTGTGAGTGAAATAACCCCTTCCCTCCCTGAGTTGCCTTTTGTCATAGAGTTTCATCACAACAGTCAACGGTAACCCTAACTAACGCCCTCTGCCATTTTATTATAAATCTAAAATAGACTATCAGTTGTCCTTATTACAGAATATTCTAGAACTCTGAAAAACATCTCATCAGATGCATTTAAAATTTGGGCTTTGTTGCTAAAACTCACCCCAACCATAAGAAAAGGAATTTTTATTCTATCACATAGAATTCTATCACATAGCCTCACAGCATTAAACAATACAAAGTTAAATTAAAAAATTAAATTAAATTAAATTAAACAATACAAAATGTGATAAATACTTTATTGGTAGTTAATGAGTGAGTAGGTGAATAAATTACAAAAATAAATAAAATTAATAAAATAAAACTGACAAGTTTCTTGTGAACTTGTCTTGATTTGCCCTATAAATCAGTGATGTGGAATCTAGATTCTTTAATGTAGGAAGAAAACCAATACCTCTCCATCGCTTTTTCTCCATGGCTTTCTTCATGACATCTCTGAGCAACCTATCTCTATATTGGTAGACAAAGAGACTTTAGTAAGTATAACTGAGTGCTTACATAGCAAGTTGATAGCAAGTCTACTAACACAACCAACATGTGGTCACAAATCTCAATGTATCTTCTATTCATGGTAATCGACAGGAAAATAAGGCTATAAATACTACCATGACACTTGTGAAGGCTTTCTGAAGTGTGCAAATCTGAATAACCTAACGTTATGTCAAACCCTCGTTAGGATTTAAGATATAGAGGCTATTACGGATTAGCAGTTAATTCAATCACTTATTGGGACCTACTCCTCAGTTCCAAATGCTTCAATAATACTAAATATAAAGCAAAGATTTCTAAAACAATATTTTCCAAGAGTTATTTCAATGGCAAAATCAAAGAACATTTTCTAAAAGTAAAAGTAGTAAGTTTTAACAATATATTTCTATTTGTTATTACTTCAATAGCCAGAGGTTATTTTAAGTTAAAAAATAATAAACCAAACTTTCTAATAAGAGAATTGAACCTGGATTATAAAAAGCTGAAAAGAGTTTGGAGTGCAAAATTTAAATCTCCTTTAAATTATTGAAATCTCAGAAATTGTTGGTCTCTGTGTCCCCTGATTCCAGCATGGACCCGCCGGACAGCAGCTGAACGCTGTCCTTCCCGCGGCAGTCTGGTGCCGTTTGCTGGCCAGCCGAACGGACCTAGACGTAATCGGCAGGATGGCACAGCCAGAGGTAGGGGTTCCGTGACCTTTCCTGAAACTGTCCACTCAGCGGACCTGAGAAATGACGGGGCACAAAGAATGCCTCAGGAGCCATGTTTGCTGAACACAGAAACTCGTTTATTATCAGCCCTTCCTCTGTTTAAATATCTTCCTGGAGAAGGCGGGGTCCCTGGGGCAGAGAAGCCTAATTAGCATGGCAGGGCAGGGCACTTGGCCTCCTGGTCTTTGCAAAGACAGAGGAAGGTGCATAATTCACCACAGAGCAGGCAAAAAGCTTGCCAGATTTGTTTCCTTATGTTTCTGTGAGTAGCCTCCAGGGCTTAGAAGAGAAGGAGCTCACAAAGCATCCTGCTAGCCCACCTGGAGAGGACCAGGCACCCTTTTGTGGGTTCCACTTGCTCTTTAGCCCCAGAGGTCTACAAGAAATGATAACATTCATTGATTTCACGTAGTAGGTAACTAATATGTTTTTATAGGAATACTATTATGCGCATGTTCTACAGTAATGACAAAATATGATAATTTTATCAAGCAAACTTTTAAAAGCACTCTTAAATAATCCTGTTTATAATACTATATTCTGTGAGGAAAATGTAACAAAAAGTACAAAATAGGGTTGGGAGTTGGGAAGACAGTGTAGAGGACAGGAGGGATAGTTAATGCTAAACTTCTTTTCAAAAAGTTATATGAAAACTAACTCTTGTAGAAGGTTTATAAAATGCAAACATATACAGATATGCTCATATTTTATGTGCATGTATATAAAATGAGTATAAAGGTGGTTATGGTATTATAGAAGACAATACTACAACTAGATACCATATGCTACCAAAAAATTGCAAGTAAAGGGAATTTATTACCTCGAGATAAGCCCCAAATGTTATAGACTATTGTCAATACTACTAGCTATCCTACAAATTTTGATAGTAAGACCCTATCGTTAAAGATAGCACACCCTTGAGTCATAGAGCATGGAGAGGTCTCATGCTTGACTGGCAGTTACCTTGCTGCTGACCATATTTTATTGTGCTGAAAAGAGCTTTGAATGCTACTGGAAGATCAATGTAATCGTCAGTCTTACCCACCCATAAGCCTTGTGGTCTGCGTTAATGACCTGCCTGGCAATATATGCCCGCTAGTGCAACAGTAGCACAAATGTTGTAAGAGTAACCAATCACTTTTCATTGGATTGGAGGTCTGCTCCACAAAATGGTACCCATACCTAACACTGTCAATGAGGCCAAGAACCTGAGGCTTGATAGGTCTGAGTCCTAGGGTGAAACTGTTATTCTGATAAATGGAAAGAGAAATAAAGTAATTCCTAGTAAAGACCTAATCTGTAGATTAGCGCATAACTCAATTATTATCAGAATAGCTTGCCCTTGCAGTTGATGCGATTAACACAGATACCTACAACTGGCCAATGTGCAGAGTATAAGAGAGTTTGGAGTGCTCATCTCTAAATTTGATGTATATATTACACTCCTTCCCTCAAGGATAAGGAATATATGGAATAAAGGGGCAGAACGATTCTAATAGCTAAAGATGCTGGATGATTTCAAAGAGATGGTGTTTTCCAGACACAAGGAAGGTACACATATGAATTCAAAGCAATTGTAAGAACATGATTAAAGTCTATGCAAGCTCATGTCAGACAAAGAGTTAACATGGAGAAGGAAGGAAAGGGAAGCATAAAACCCCATCCATATCTAAGAAGCTACTAGCATTTTGTTGCTGCTGTGCCAAGCAAAATTAGTTTTAGTTAATGGTGTGACTCTTCTTATATGGACCATACAGCAGGGCAGGCCCTATCCTCAGTAGTAGTGGGACAGCACAAACTGCTGTAGTGTTCTTGATGGATGAGAGAGAGACAGAACAAACATGAAGTATGAAGCTGGATGGATGAGGAGCTGATGGAGTATGTGTAGGAGGAAGTGTGGAGAAGTATACATATTATTAAAATATATTGCATGTATAATGAAAAATTAAAGCAGATGAATTCCGGAAAATAATATTTGGGTAAATCTGTGACTCCATTTTCTGTCAACAGAAATATGATACTGGCAAATTTTCATTTATAATGTGTAAGGCTACCATGTGACATTAACATTGAAATTTTGAGAATGCTTTCTTACAGGACCTAAGGGTCCTATTTTTCCAGAAACAACTATCTCTCACTTCACAATCACATCCTATTCATAACACTGCTTTTTAGCAGCACCTACAGTTTTTAGCACCTACTCTCAAGAAGGAAGCACAATGAGAGTAAAATTAGAATCAAAGTATCTGATGAGCACCCTGAGAACTCATGAAGAAGCATGCACAACTACTTCCATAGAGCCAGATACTGGAATATTCGTTTCCTAAATAAAATGTCAAATATCCACCTAGGTTTATGTTACCCCTCTGTAAACTTTTATAATAAAAAATACACTTAGAAAGAAATGAACCTGAATATAGCACAGCTGACAAGATTATTCATGGCCAGACTTCTGCCTACTCTCCAGTTTCTTTTGAATTGGATTCCTCTGAATAAGCCACAACAATTGTTAGTGATTCAAAGCATTATCAAGTGCCCATACAGTACACAGTGTTTTTCCCATTATTCTTTTTGATCCAAGATAATTGCATTAGCTTCCTTTGCATATGTCTGCAGGCAATTTTGCCTGGGGTTCTTTTCAGCCTCTAGCGATCAAGGGAGAGATAAAGAAGACACTCCTAGTTGCAGGAAACATCTGCTTCTACCTTGATATTATAATTTTTCAATTTTTTTTCTTTTTGAGTTTCTAATTATCACATTTCTCCCTTCCTGTTTCTCTATTTAAATCTTCCCAGACACCCTTCCTGTTCTCTTTCAAATCCATGGCTCTTTTTTTATTAATTGTTGTTACATGCATATATACATGTATACACACATGTATTTCTAAATATAATCTGCTCTGTCTGCATAATGTTACCATATGTGTGGTTGGTATGTATGAAACCTTTAGTACTGGATAACCAATAAGGTATGGGGAAGACAATTTTTCACACTCTCAGATTTCCTTAGTATCCTGGAGTTCTTTCTGTGAGTTTTTAAAGCAGCTTCCTTCCACTTCTTCCATTTTCTTCCTAATTCTCAAGGTCTTGATTTAGGGAAAATTAGAAGACTGGCAATTGTTATAAAATGACTTGGATTAGATTTACTTGGTTTCCATAACTGGAATCTATCTGAAGCAGGTGCAGTAAAGAACAAAAGAAAATTCTCTGAGATGCAAGCCTAGACTTAGGCAAAGGGTCCAGCCTCTGACGGACTGAACCCCAATGTTGAGCAAGAACAGTGAGTGAGTTGAATCAGCCAACCAGAAGAGTCAGTTGAGTACAGCTCTGAGTTCAGGAGGAGCTAGTCAGAGTGAGTCAGTCAGCAGTAAGTCTCAGAGGCTGAATCATTTTAGGTTTGCAGATTAGATTTTACAGCGGATGAAGCACTTCAGGACTAGGACCTGGGATTGAATTAGCAAAGAAGAAACTGTCGTCTGCCACGAATCTGTGAGAATAATTAATAAATCAATGATCATATCTTCACCTTTTTATTGGACTTAGGATCCCATTCCACAAGATGGAACCTGTACCTAGCACTGTCAATGAAGCCAAAAACCTTAGGTAAGTCATGGACCTTAGAGATAAATCTATTGTTATTATTCTGTGAAAGGAACATAGTGATAAAATGACTTCTAAAGACCTATTATTATACCCATGGATAAGTATATCACTCAATATTTACCAAAGCAGCTGACAAATTAGGCGGCAATGGAAATAGAAATCCACAATTGATCAACCTAAAGAGAACAAGAGACTGCAGAGCACTCAACAATAAGTTGGATGTCTATATAACACCCTTCCCTCAAGGCTCAGGCATCTATGCAGAAGAGGGGATAGAAAGATTTTAATAGCCAGAGGTGGGGGATGACTTCACTGCATTTTGAAAACTGCATTTTCCAAATGTAACAGGACAGATGCATATATGAGCTCACAAAGACTGTGATGGCACACACAAGACTTGTCCACACTCAAGGTAGACAAGATCCCAGCATGGAGAAGGTGAGATAGATATGAAACTCTACCCTATTGGTGGAGCTATTAGTATTTGATTGCTGCTTGGAGAAGGAAAGCCAGTTTTCTTCATTGGAGTGACACTAGACCATACTCCAGGGAAGGCATCATGACTAGTAACTGGCCAATATAAGCTGGAATATGTGGGTTTTGTTTCCAAGAGTAAGATAGAAGGCATGAAGTTGGATAGGTGGTGGGAAGTACTACTTAGAGGAGTTGTGAATAGGGAGTAAATATGAATAAAGTATTATATATGAAATTCTCAAGGAAATACAAACATTATTTTTAATAGGGATATTCCTAGCAATGATGCAAGTATGAAAAAGCCAAGTCTTTATTCATTACATAGCTAAGAAAATATCATTATTCATTAACTTAGAAGTGACCCAGAGAGAATGACAGAGTAGTCATGATATTTATGAGCTTCAGGATGGGAAATCCAGTAAAATTATTTTCAAAGCAAAACAAGAAGTACTAGGTTTTAAAAAATAGTATTTCTTTTTCTTTTGAAGGTCCATGTGTTTCTAATGTTCTGTTTTTACTCTGTCCTTTCAAATCCATGCTTAAGTTATTAGCATCATGACTAGGCAGAATTTTGTAGTGTAAAGTATCTACTGATTCCTACCAGTTTTACCTAACTTATCTTTTCACCTTTCCAATCTTCAGACATAATTTCTCAGAAAATATAGAATCAATTTGTTTTGTTTCAATATACTTACGTCTACCCTACATATTTGCATGTATTTAAAGATTTCTTTGACCTTTTGATCTTTTAATGTCAAAACCAATTACTTATTCACATTGTAGAAAACTAAGAACGTAGTGATCTTTATTTTATAGTAAATAATAAGTCACTACAAATTCATGAGCACAATCTGTCATTATGAAAATTCATTCTATAAGCCACATAAATTTAAAGCTATCAATTTAAATAACCTGAAAAATGTGTTCAATGTTACATCATTATTAAGAAAAGTAGATATAAAGATATTAACATATATTGATCAACAGATATTAAACTGATTATTAACATTTGGTAACTGACAAAATTAAAAGGATTAAATAAAAATAGCTATTATCATGTTTGATTTCTGCTTATATGAGAATAAGAGTTATATCACTAAAAATGATACAATTGGCAAAAGAAGATCATTTGACAGTGAGAAAGGTATTTACTTCTGTAGGTGAAAATATTATTATCTATGAAGGGGATTAAATAAAGAATAAGAACAATTTTCCAAGATGCAAAAACGTGGAGGGTTTAGGCAAATAGTCTTACTCAAATGGCTGCCTGACAAACCTCAACCTCTCATTGCTCCAACCCAGGAGCACATTGTATCTGTATTTCATTGAGGGGAAGCACTCACCACCTATACACAGGCCTTAATGCTTAATGAATAGAACTTCCACAATGCACCATCCCCCTACTTCAGCTGACTGACATTATGCCTTTTCACAGGCAGGTCAAGTCCCTGGGCAAGTTCTTCCCGGAATGGTGCTTAAGCTGAGGGAGATCCCCACAATGTTTCTCCAGTTAGCATTAATACAATTGGATGCTTTCAACACAAATATCTCAGTGGATAGAATCAACATTAAAATAACAAATGCTCCATTCATAGGCCAATGGGTAGACAATCACTGATCCTCCAAATTAGCATGCTTTCTGCATTCTAGATTTCACACCCAGGAAGCTGGTCCCAACAGCTAAGGAAGGTGACCTTCTGGCAGTGGCTCTGACTGCTGGATAAGCAGCTGCTCATAATTCTTATTACTTCACAGAAGTACCTGTAGCTTTATAATAATTGAGAAAAGTTCAAATATTCTACTATGTACTTAGAACATGTGAATTTCTAAAGAGAGTATGCTACAGTAGGTTCAGTCCAGACTTTTATCCTCAGCTCCAAGTTCACTGTGCCTACTTGACATTTCATCTCAACTATGATGAAGTTTAAAGTCAATGTATGCAAAACTTTGTTCATGTTATTCTGATTTTCCTCCAAACTAGCTTCCAAATTCAAGAAGACAAGCAGAAACAGGGTTGTGGCTTTAACAAATATAGTTTTTACATTTGAATTTCCAATAAACAATAAAAATTCTGAGTATACAAGCACTGCATAAGATATATATTGCAAAAATACCTTCATTTTTATACAAAATTCAAATTTGTGTGGATATTTTGTATTTTATGTATTTTATTTATAATCATGGTACTTAGAAGACATATTTTCAACATTGAAACTTCTCTCTTTTTGTGGCCTTCCTACATCAATGCAACACATCATCATTCCCTACTGTTTCTGTCCCTGAAACACCTTTGGGATCATTCAAGTCTTTTAATATCAACACAGCTGACTAAGTTCCACATGGCCTTCACTTAGACATGTACTGAGTTTCTTCCTGCTCTTTCATTTGCCTCCCCTCACTTGTCATTTCTCCAGTCCCTTTTTGTATATTTTTAGTATTAACAACTTTCTTATGCCACATCATCTTTTACGTAATTGGTTAAGGTCTGTGAAAGGAAGGTAGGGAAATGAAAAATTCACAACATGAAGTGGCCACTTGCTGCAGGTTTAACCAGCATTTAACAATACTCCAGAGAGAGGAAAAGAAGATATTGTTTCATGTATCAAGCAGCAGGTTATTAGAGAACTTATGTAGTTCTTTTTAAATAGTGGAACAAAAAGCTAACCACATAATAGTAAGAAGCAGCAAATGACAATATGGTTCATGGTGGTGGGCTCCTGTTTTTGAAGAACATATCTGGGAAACTATATCACTAAAACAGATTTTATTTAAAATTTAAATATAATTTCTAGACATGATGTTCCATAACAAGCTGAGGCTTGAGAAAGGAAATATTTGTAGTTGTAAGAGTTGAGAACACAGCGGGAACGGAAAAGCCTACCATTATTTAGTAAAATGTGTGAGTAGAGTTTATACTCAGCCACTTTTCTCAGAAGAAAGTAAACCAACCAACCAACCACTGTTGTCAGAAACCAACGTTTTAACTAAAGGCCCAGATATTCTCACCTTTCATCAGAATAACACAATATTTCCTTGAGGAGAAAAGCACTCCTCATAGATCCACGATGATGGTGTAGTGTATGAAGCAAAGGAAATCTATAAAAGCCATCCAATCTGTGGGGAAATAACAAAAGTATTTTAAATGAATGATTATTAAACATTTCAATCACTTAAAATGCATTCAAAAGGCAAAGCATTTGTGAAAACACCAGGAATACATATACTCTGAACCCACTGGTTTGATATCAAGCTGAAAGCATGCATCATTCAAGGACCTTTGATTCTGTGACCTATTGTAATTTTTGAAGAGCATGGTGCTCTCTGTTTCCATCATTGTTTTTTAAAGAATTATCTTCCTTTTGCATTTTATGTCGTATAACATATAAAAATCTGAGTTAAGTACATTAAAACTTTGAGTTGTGGGGAAATAAAAAAGTAATCATGGGTCAGATATCTTCCCTTCTCAAGAAATCTTTTTCATTGGGCAATGGTGGTGTGCACCATTAATCCCAGCA
The DNA here is from genome assembly GCA_026225945.1 of Cricetomys ansorgei. Classification (NCBI taxonomy): domain Eukaryota; kingdom Metazoa; phylum Chordata; class Mammalia; order Rodentia; family Nesomyidae; genus Cricetomys; species Cricetomys ansorgei. The sequence goes on along the minus strand of JAMJFZ010001230.1, from coordinate 3,348,316 downwards.
CTTGGGTGGCAGAGGCAGGCAGATCTTTGTGAGTTCAAGGTCAGCCTTGTCTACAGAATGATTTCCAGGACAGCCAGAGTAACAAACAGAGAAAACCTTGTCTCAAAAAACAAACAAAACATTTTCTCATTTGTTACTATAATTTCTTGAGAAAATTTTTGTAATAGTTTCTTGTTAATATTTAAACTGCGAGTGAAATAAGGCAGAAGACACTGTAGGAAATATTCTTCTTTTTTTTTAAGGAACTCACCCATCCATAAACCACATAGCTTTAGATGTCAATATTGGAAAGCTATTCTATGAACACTATTGAAAAGACCCTCAGTGTGGAATAGTTTTTCAAACCTCTATCAAGCTGAACAAAAAATGGAAATTCAGTATTATAGCACTTTTATACTTTACACACTGTTATATAAATTAAGAATTACTGCAGGAAAAAGCATCTTTGCCTTTACTGCTATTGCCATATGCTTTCCATGAGCAAATACATTTTTCATTATACTACATTGAATTGGTGCTTTTAAGGTATGCTTTTAAAAACTTGTCTTATGCTTTGAAAGCACATAATAACTATATTAAGCAACTTTATTTTCCCAAGAAATGGAGTATTTTGTGACTGTTATCTATTGCAATCACTTCCTAGTTAATATGAACTGAATAGATACCTTCTTTTACATGAACTTTCTAGTGACAAACTTTGAAATTGACTGATTAGAGTTGATTGGGTGTTGTCACAATACCATAGAGCTCTCTGTGCAAACTATGAATAAAAATCTACTAATGGTGGACTGTTCTTTACAAGTCAGACATGTTGCATATCCACAGTCAATTAAATAAACAATATTGCAATCTATCTTCTCATGCAGCCATAAATGACTTGTAGCACATCAATAACTAATGTACAAAGAAATCTCCCCTGCACTTAAATTTGTTATTGATTTTGCATTTGTGAAAAATAATATACACACACATACTACATTATGTTGTATAATGCTTTAACATAAACCAAACATTATAGACCTGGATAAATACATTAAACATAGATCTAGTCAGTTTTCAAATTATCATCTAATTATTTCACATGGCAATAGTAATTCTATGTATATAATTAACTTTGCATGGATTGACATTGAAAGTGAGCATTAGAGTAGACTCGTGAGCATTCAAGTAGACTCAAAGCTACAAAATGAAGCCATATGAAATATTTCTTAAACAGCTGTTATTATGGTATAGACAGTTCAGTGACTTAGGAGGAATTATTCAATAAATAATAAATTAACTAAACTATTCTGCATGGCTTAACTTAGCCTTTAGAAAGGCTACTGATTATATTAGCTCCATCAGCATTGCCATTTTTATTCATAATAATGCCTTAAATTTGTTTGAGACTTTGCGATCTGAAAAGTACCTTTACCTATAATGTCAACCTTCTCTAACCATAGTTTGAATTAAGTAAATTTCATATGCATTTAAATTCTTTTTTTTTTGTTGTTCTTTTGTAACTACTATAATAACAGTTTCACTGACTTCTGTTGACCACTTTGGAAGAGTAGACTGATATTAAGAACCTCAAAGAACCATTGAAGAGGCGTGTCTAGAAATAGGGATTCTTAACAAGAAAGTGAGAAAAGTTAAAGGAAGGGAGGGAGAAACAAATCAGAAAGTGATATTTAAGTAGGAAGAGATAAAGATGGAATAGGTCTATGTGGCAAATTATTGAAGAAGAAATTCTGTGGAAATACTGCCTAACAATAGATAACCTGGGAAAGTAGAGAAGAAAGGCACTAAATAAGAGCCAGAAAGAACCAAACCCCTTGACATTGCTGATAGGAATGTGAAGCAGTGTAAGCACTCTGCAAGTCAATGAAGACTTTCTCAAGAAACAGAAGCCTACCTACAGTATTAATTGCTGCTCTATTCAGAGTAGTGAATAAGTCACTTTTTTGTTGCTGTTATAAAACACTCTGACTAGAAACAACTTGTAAAATGAAGAGTCTACTACTAAAGGCTAAGAGTATATTGATACAATATGGGATAGCAGTGAGGAGAAGGCATCTTCAGCATTCCGGTCTCCAACATAACCCACACTTCACTTTCATAGCTTCGCTCAGTGGCTTCTTAAAGTCTCCTGCCTTCTCAGGGCCTTCACACAGAGACATCTCTGACATACTCAACCTATTCTCAGTAACTCTCTGAATCCACAAAGGAAAAGTCCACAAACTCTTGCATCCTTCATGCCTCTAACGCTAGCAAAACTCAAATGGATCAAGGACCACATCAAAAGATCAGATACCCTGAATATGATAGAAAAGAAAATAAGGAATAGGCTTGACTGTTCAACTTAGTACTGGTATATTATAGCACAGGAATTAAGATCAACAATTAGTAAACAGACCTCATGAAGCTAAAAAGCTTATGTACTGCAAAACCCACCATCATTTGAGCAAGCAGAAGCCTGAAAAACGGGATTCTTTTTTTATTGTTTTCAGTTATTTTTATGTTGTAGGTAATTATTTTTTCTTTTCTTTTTTAATTTTAAAAAAATTTTCTTCTCTCATACAAAACATCCCAACCATATTCCACCCCTCAATCCACTACACCCACCTCCCACACCTCCCCTCACCCTCAGATCTAAAACCAATAACCTCTCAACAGCCCCCACCTTCTCCCTAGAAAAGAACAATCCTCCCAGGGTTACCAAACAGGGTATGACATCACAAGATGGTTTGTAGACTAGGCAAACCAGAAGGAGCAAAAGGGTCCTAAGAGCAGGTAAAAGGACCACAGACTCCCCCACTCCAGCCTGTAGGAGTTTTGCAAGAACACCTAGCCAGACATCTATCTACGGGATATCCTATAGGTTCAGTGTCTGCCTCTTCAGTCTCTTAAGAGCACTGGTCAGTTGACTCCATGGGGCTTGTTCTCAACCTCTCTGGTCCCTGCAACCCCTCATTCTCCTCTTCTGCAGGGTTCTCCTGTCTTTCCAAAATGCTTGGCCCTGAGCCTCTACATATGTTCCCAACAGCAACTGGAGGAAACCTTTCTGATGATGTCTGGCATCATAGGGCACAGACCTATGAGTAGAGCATGACACCATTAGAAATCAACTCCTGGTTATCCAGTCTCTCCTTCCTGGCCAGATCTACAATATCAGTCATGTGTTCCCTCCGTTAGCATGGGGTTCTGTCTTTCCATTGTCCCTGAAGATCCTGCAGGTAGGATAAGTCATAGGTTTGAAGTTTTCTGCCTGGGATGGTCTCCCAGTCCCACCACAGGAAGCCTTGCCTGTCCACAGGAAATAGCCTGTTCAGGCTCCCCATCCCCGATTACTAGAGGTCCTTGTTAAGGTCTTCTTCATAGATTCCAGTGATTTTCTACTGCAGTCGGTCTCCAATCAACCCCTAAATTTTCCAATTCTTGTCATCTCTCCATATATTGTCTCCTTCCATCCCTCTCCTCCTAGTCTCCTAAGCTCTCATTCTCATCCTCCCCCAGCCCACCTGCATTTTCTGTTCTATTTCCACTTTAGCACACAGATTCTTGTGTTCCCACTAGGTCCCTTCTTCTTGCATAGTCTCTCCGGGTTTGTGGATATTAGTTCCTTTCTGTTTTGCTTAACAGTTAATATCGACATATAAGTAAGTACATACTATGTTTGTCTTTCAGGTATGATTTTTTTTTCTAGTTCCATCTATTTGCCTGCAAAATTCATGAAGTCATTTTTAAATATCTGAGTAATACTGAATTGTATAAATGTACCACAATTTCTTTATCCATTCTTCAGTTGAGAGGCATCTATGTTGTTTCCAATTTCTGAATGAATAAAGCTCCTATGAACATAGTTGAGCAAATGTCTTTCCAGTAGATAGACCCTCCATTGAGTGTATGCCCAGGAGAGGTACAGCTGGGTCTTGAGGTAGGTCTATTCCAATTTCCTTAGGAATCACCATATTTATTTCCATAGTACAAGTCTGCACTTCCACAGCAATGAAGGAGTGTTCCCTTGCTCTACATACTCACCAGCATGAGCTACCATTTGTGTTATTGATCTTAGCCATTCCAACAGGTATAAAATAGAATCTCAGAGTGGTTTTGATTTGCATTTCCCAGATGACTAAGGATGATGAACATTTCACTAAGTATTTTTCAGCCATTTGATATTCCTCTTTTGAGAATTCTTCATTTTGATCAGTACCCCATTTTTAATTGGATTATTTGTCATGTTGATGTCTAGTTTCCTGAGTTCTTTAGCTATTTTGGATATTAGCCCTCTTTCAGAAGAAGAGTTGGTGAAAATCTTCTCACATTCTGTAGGCTGCCATTTTGTCTTATTAAAGCTTTTCAGTTTCATGAGATTCCACTCAAGGCTATTCCCCACTTTCTCTTCTATCAGATGCAATGTATCTGATTTTATGTTAAGGTCCTTGATCCACTTGGACTTGAGTTTTGTGCAAGGTGATAAGTATGTATCAATTTGCATTGTTCTATATGTAGACATCCAATTAGACTACCATTATTTGTTAAAGATGCTTTCTTTGTTCTATTGTGTATTTCTGGCTTCTTTATTGAAGATTGGGTGTCTATAAGAAGTGGATTTATGTCTGGTTCTTTGATTCAGTTCCATTGATCAACACACCCTTTTTATGTCAATATCATGTGATTTTTATTACTATAGCTCTGTAGTACAGCTTGAGATCATAATAGTGATTCCTCCAGAAGTTATTTTATTTTTCAGGATTATTTTAGCAAGCCTAGGTTTTTTGTTTTTCCATATGAAGTTAAGTATTATCCTTTAAAGTTCTGTAAAGAATGTTATTGGGATTTTCTATAGAGATTGTGTTGAATCTGTAGATTGTTTTTGGTAAAAGTTCCATTATTATTATGATAATCCTACCAATCCAGGATCATGGGAGATCTTTCCATCTTCTGATTAATTTCTCCAAAGACTTGAAGATTTTGTCATACAAGTCTTTCATTTGCTTGGTTACCCCAAGATATTTTATGTTATTTCTGGTTATTTTGAAGGGTGCTGTTTTAGTGATTTCTTTCTCAGTATATTTGTTGTTTGTATGTAGGTGGGCAACTGATTTTTTTAGTTTATCTCATAGTTTGCCACTTCACTGAAGATGTTTATTAGCTGTAAAAGTTCCCTGGTAGAATTTTCTGAGGTTGCTTATATATATACACTATCATATCACCTGGAAATAAGGATACTTTGACTTCTTCTTTTCTAATTGGTATCCCCTTGGTCTCCTATTGTCTTATTGCCTTAGCTAGAACTTCAAGTACTATATTGAATAGGTATGGAGAGAGTGGATAACCTTGTCTTGTTCCTAATTTTAGTGCAATTGCTTTGAGTTTCTCTCCATTTAATTAAATGTTGCCTGTGGGCTTCTGTTAACTGCTTTTATTATGTTTAGGTATGTCCTTTATACACTTAATCTCTCCAAGACTTTTATCATGAAGGGCTGTTAGATATTGTTAAAATCTTTTTCACCATCTAATGAGATGATCTTTTTTTTCTTTTTTTTCAGTTTTTTATATGGTGGATTACATTGACTGATTTTCTTATGTTGAATCATCCTTGCATCTCTGGGATGAAGCCTACTTGATCACTGTGAATGATCTTCTTGAAGTGTTCTGGGATTCAGTTTGTGAGTATTTTATTGTTTATTTTTGTATCAATCAATCCACCATAATTTGAGCCAACAGAACCATGCATAAGGGGTTTTGTTTTTATTGTTTTCAGTTCTTTATATGCTGTAGGTATCAATTTTTATAGGTTGCTTTCAAAATAGATGTAAATCAACAAGTTAGAGCCATGACATCACAATTTTAGTATGCTGTGAAAGATGTAAAAGGAATAGAAGTTTAGATAATTCTGTGATTATTCCTTGAAATTCAAAACTAATGTGAAAGCATCTCTGCATGCTGTAGAATGTGAATGCACTATATTCTGAAGTTTTACAGGTATAAAAGGCATTTTAACTGATAACTTAATCTGGTGTTCTGACTTTTATGCTGTCATAGTTTATACATTTTTTATTATAAAGCCCCAAAGAATATTTTGTCAATATTCTCAAGCAGTTTTTCACTAAAAAAGTTAGTTCATCACACTTGCCTGCTGTGCTTTTCAAGTTGTAAATAGAACAGTGATACAGAGACAACATTTATTATAGAAATCTGATGTCCAAATGGATTAATTCTTATATTAAAAAAAATGCAGCAATACACTCTCACATAGGTATACCAAAGGAAAATACCCCTATATATTATTACCTTTATATCTTTTGTCATTTGTATACTGGGTTTGTTTATGTGGCTAGTTAACTAGTTTCCAGAAAACAGGACTTTAGTGAGCAAGTAATAAGTGGCTTGCTCAAGCATGTGCAAATTGGAGGTTGGATCCTTAGAATGCTTGTTCTCAGAACTTATGAGCCACCATACTTTAGTTAACTTAAGAAGATTCCATGCAATGGCTACATAGAAAATAATTTAAAATAAAGACACCATTGGCCACGAATATTTTACAACTACTCACCTATTGAACAAAATCAGCTCTGCTCCATTCTGTCATATAATCCAAGTGGAAGATCCTAGCATTGAAAAATCAATCATAAACAAGTAAACTACTGTTGTTTACATCATTTACTTTTGCTATCTAGTTTTAGGCAGTCATATAGTCTAACTGTGCTTGGTGAGTTTCAAAATGAAGATAATACTATAACAACATAACAATAAATATAGGAGCAAAATATTGACAGAAATAAAAAATTTCCTACAGTTATACAGCAGCATAGTATCATTATAATTGCTAGAACATACCTTCAGTTTAATTTGAAACAATGGTTGCTATGAAACTGACATTTTAGTTCACAAGTATATTATGTTTTGATGATTCTAGTGTTGCATGCTCTAATCTATGTTAAAAGTATCCATATAAGCTAGAAAGGGTGTTTCATGACTGTAATCCAAGTATTCAGAAAGTTGAGTCAGTAGAATTATAAATTCAAATGCAGCCCTGGCTATACAGAGAGTTGCAGGCAACCATAGTTGTGTAAGGAGACCTGTCACTACACCCCACTCATATATGTATATATATACACACATATATTGTGTGTGCATGAAACTGAATGCATGTTTTGATAACTGCAATTAAAAAAGAAGTTCTGCTGTTGTATAATGGAAGGGGATATTTTATTTCTATCTATATATAATAGTGCTCACATTTAACTTTTATATGTGAATATATAACATAAATATTTATAGGTTACATTTAAATATGAACACTATTTTAAAAACATATTTAATATATTTAATAAGAGTCTGATTAAATACGTAGTCATAAAGATTGTATTTTTCATCTGTAAAATATTTACTCAAACTCACTCACATTTGCAAATTAAAATTTTAGAAGACTGTTTTGTTGATGGTACGCTGGCATAGCATACAATTCAAAGACAAAAATCTCTCAGTGGTGATCAATTAAAAAAAATAATGCATTTCATAGATTTCAATTACTAAATGTGCTGTGAATTTAATGCTAAATCCTATTATGGTGATATTGATAGTAAATCACTAAAATGCAAAAGATGTATTTTGCCATACATGTAAAGAAATACTAAGTAACAATTGTTCTTGCAGTCCATTTCTTGCTTTATGGTTATGATATAGAATAAATACTGGACAGGTTATTTGTTATAGTTTATACTGCTGTGATAAAACACCATGACTAAAAGCAACATGAGAAGGAAAGGATTTATTTGGCTTATATTCCCAAGTCACAGTCCATTATTGAAGACATGAACCTGGAGGCAGGAACCAAAAGACAGGCCACAGCAGAATGCTGCTTACTGTCTTCATCTCTATAGCTTCCTCAGCCTGATTTTCTATACACCTCAGGGATCACAGGACCAGAGGAGGCATTGCTCTGAGTGGGCTGGGCCATCCCACACCAATAATTAATCAAGAAAATGCCCTAAAGACTTACCTACAGGCAATCTGATGGAAGCATGTTTTCAACTGAGGTTTCTTTTCCCAGATAGGTCTAAGTTTGTGTAAAGCTGACAAAAAAAAACCCACCTAGCACAGTATTTCTGAAAAAGTATTTCAAAATAAGGCAAGCAGAAAGATTGTAAGATCAGGTAGCTTGCTGTGAAATTGGATCTCCTAGTAATGTCAGAAGCCACACCTACAACATCTAATGGACATGACTGCCTACATCTGAGGTGAACAAGGAAGACACAAATGAACATGCCACACTGGAAAGAGAAAAGCCCATGAGGCCTCAACCCTACAAAAGAACTGTAGGCAACTGAGAAAAGGCAGGAGAGACAGTCTTTCCCTGAAAAGAGCACACCAATTGATTATCCAATATCAAATGGTTAGCCCTGAAAACATACATCCAGGAAGCATTAACTAGACTGAATTGGTTATGTTTAGGAATACATATGTGCATGTGTGTATATATACATGCATGCAGTTAAAAATTGGTGACAAAAGGGACCGTGAATTTAAAGGATAATGGGAAAGGATATGTGAGAGAATTTGGAAAGGAAAAAGGAAAGAGAGAAATGTTATACTTAAATTATAATCTCAAAAGTAAAATTAAAGAAAGACATTTAAATTCAAAGTATATTTGTAGATAAGGAACTATCCAAGGCCTACAACTAACTGAAAATCTGTAAGATTTCTGATTTATAATTTTCTGAGCCTATGAAATTGATAAAGAATCTAATTATTGACAAAATAAAGAGAATAATTTTCATACCCCTTTCCTCCTGTCCCTCAAAAGAGTTAGAAATTTGCCATCCTTATTTTTCATTCATTTACATTGGTTTTATGTTAATTATAATGCTTTTGGGAAAGCTGTGACAGTTGAAAATTAACTGAGAAAGAAAGAGAGAGAGGAGAAAGAGAGAGAAAGAGAGAAGAGACTGCTGCATTTAGAAATATAAATTTAATCTAACATAAACAGAAGTAACATACATGCAACTTTTCAGGAAAAGTCTGCACATTGGCAATGCTTCCCATCACCTGCACTACTCAGGATGTGTGTCTCCGGTCAAGAGAGTAGAACATCCATTATGTCATCTGAAAGTAGAAGCATCCTGGAAGTAACACACATGGTATTTTGAAAAGTCATCAGACCTGCTGCCTTACAGTTTTAAAGGTATTTTGAAAATTACCAACAATTTACAAGAGTCCATTTTGCTAGAACCAGGGGTTCAGTGACTGAATACACCCCATAATAGGTATTAGGGCAAGCCAGTAGATGACATTATGTCAGTGCAGTCATTCTTTATTTAGTCTGATTACCCCTTCCTCTACTCTAGGCAGAATCATGATGGGCAATCCAAAATCACTAAAATTGAACAACCAATAAAAAATAAAAAAAAAAAAAACAGCTAAACCAATGTACAGGATTTAAACTGAATTTTATATCTTATATTAAAAATATATGCTACTTTGCTTAATTTTTCACATACCATGCATAAACACATGTCTCTGTAGAGTCAGTGTTGACCGCATATAAAATTATAAAATTATCAAATGAACGTATTCAATTGAATCTAATGTGTTACTATTCCTTTGGTACTTGAGTTGGGTTATGTTTCAGGATTATTCACTGTTGAAACAGCTCAAAATACATGACTTTCTTTGAGCTTTCCAGTTTAAAAAAAAAAAAAACAACAAATTAAAATGTGTAAATTCCTTACATGAGTTCTACTTGTTCAGATGTTACTTTAAATCAGAACATATTATCGGTTTGGTTATTTTTAAGACAATCCTGGGAATACTAGGAATCTTTTATTGCTTGCATACTAAGAGAATGATAGAGTATTTTAAAAAAAAAAATAAGTAAGAGGAAGGACCAGAATGAGATAGTCTAGAGGGAAAACAGTCAGGTCTACTAGTTATATGTGAATTCTTATCCATGAAAGGTAGGTCCTCCAGGAAAGACAGGGAGGAGGCACTAAAGGAGCAAAATCCTGCCTCAAGGGTGAAAGGTGGAGAAACAGTCATAAAAATTTTAAAGGTACTAGGAATTTGCTCAGATGCCAAAGGGAATCTATAAAAGAATTTATTGGATTTACTGCATGAGAAATTCAAAGTTCAAATACAGTATCTCTGACTTATTGACTGGGCCTATATGCTAAGTGCATTTCTTTCATAGGTAAACAGGCATACTCACAAACATATCTCTTCCCACCTAAAACACAATGGCATATTTAGACAAAGAATTATTTTACTTTGAACTTACTACAAATAGCTTCATTTTCCTAGATTTGTAGTGACACTACTATTTAAGAAAATTCTGTATTTAATTGAACATTGTATTCATGTATGAACTACTTTCCTATTCTGAAGAATAATCTTTCATACGGTGTGATGTTTATTAAAGCAAATTTTGCACTACCTGGAGTTAAACAGGATAAGGAGGCCTCATTCAGTACTATTGCAATAGAGAAAAAAAGCTGTGAAGGGTTGAAGGATAGAACTACATAGGAGAGGATCATAGGACTTCTATGTGTGATGACTTATTTCCCTCAAAGAAAACGCCTTTTTTCTCAAATTTTCCTGGCTGAAGATAGTTTAATAACTTTGAGCAAAATGCCGACCAACTTAAGGGCCACCTTCTCTCCCAGGGTCCTTCACAGGGTCTGAAAGACACTCTGTGGTTATAAAACCCAAAAGGAAGCTTTTTAAAAGATTTGAATCTCAAATGGACAGAGAAACAGTTTGTCCTGACAGTGTCTTAACTAAATGGTTGTAACAAATCGAGTTCTGGGACCTATTTCAGCAGAGCATGGGTAGCATTTAAGAGAGGCCATCGTTATCATCCCACAAGAATATTTCATTTCTATTTCAATTATGGATTGTCACGCTTATCTCTTTTTTTCTCTTCACTTCACTTTAAGTGTTATAGTAATTACCAACATCTGAATATAAAATTGTTTAAATTATTGATAAAACCACAATCTCATCTCAGGACAGATCTGTAATTTCTGAACTTATCCATATCATCTGTGAATCTAGTACATTGACAAGGTTAGTATTTCAATTGTTTTCTATTCAGGTTAACTGAGACAAGCAAACAAAAATTCAAGCCAAGAAGCACTGGATTTTAAATACTCAGAAGAGATTTAATTGTTCTTACTGTGGTATTTGCTTCTTAAAGGGATTATCAATATACTCAGAAAAATAACTTAATTTTGAGTGTATTTTCATAAGATGAGCTGGCAACAAAGCCTTTTAAACATAAATATAAAAGTCAGATTTCTGTTTTCCTGATTTAGAGTTTCTTTCAAGGTACAGTATAATGAATTACAGGGACAAAATTAACCTGATGAAGTAATTTTAAACACAAATCTATGTAAGTTGAAAACTTGTCATTGTAAGTATTGCTGTATATAACCTTAGGTGGCACTGTTTTATCTGCTGATGAACAGACAAGAGAGGGTACAGAGTTAAAACTTCCTGGGATATGACACAGGAGTGAGGGCTGGGAACTTAAAGACTACACAGGGTTCTCCTTTGTCAAGTTTGAAGAAAAGTAAAAGAAATAAAATTTATTAATCTGTAGTGAGAGGCAATAGCTCAGTGCTTTAGAGCATTTTTTTTAACTCTTCCAGACAATGTAGGTTTGGTTCTCAGCATCCACGGGGTAGTTGGCAACCAACTGTAGCTCCAGTTCCTGTGGAACCAATGTCCCTTTCTGACACCTGTGGACACCAGACACCCAAATGCTATATATGCAAATCTGTAGATCTAACTGATACACATAAAATAATGCTAAACATATTTTTAAGATGCCAATCTTATTTCCATTCATAAAATATTGTGAATATAATAAGTTTCTGCCATTTATACATGTAATTTGAAATATCTAAAATTATCACTTGAGGAGACTAAGTTAGAGTTCAGTCTATTTTTTCAGAAATCTCGTGTCTGCTACCTCCATCACAAAGAACAAAAACAAACAATGGGCTGAATTATTTTTCTCAAGAGAAATGAAGTTGGAAGTCAGATTCCGTTTCAAACTGCCGATAGCACTATTCAGAGTGACTCATAGATCTTTTCAGTATGACAAGACGGTCTATTTTTATAAACTGGCACACAAATTACAAAAGTACTGCATAGTATTATAATGTTCAGAGTTTTCTCTGGGTTAGTGTTTCTTACAAGCACTGGAATCAAAGTTACATTAATTGAAGGCATGTGTCTTTCTTATGAGACAAGAGCGCTTTTACCACTACTGAAAATGTCCTTACTTTGAAGTAGTGCTTCAAATTTAACTGGGCCACTTTAGAGTGTTATTTCTGCGTCTTACCCCACCTGAACATCACATCAAAGAGGGAGAGAGAGAAGGAGAGAGAGGGAGGAGGGGAGAGGAGGAGAGGGGAGGGGAGGGGAGGAGGGGAAAGGAGGGGAGGGGAGGGGAAGAGAAGAAGAAAAGAGAAGAGAAGGGAAGGGAAGGGAAGGGAAGAGAAGAGAAGAGAAGAGAAGAGAAGAGAAGAGAAGAGAAGAGAAGAGAAGAGAAGAGAAGAGAAGAGAAGAGAAGAGAAGAGAAGAGAAGAGAAGAGACGGGAAAACCTCTGAGTGAAGAACATAAGCAAAGAATTATTCTAGATGCTGAAGAGGCAGATTTACCACATATTAGCATTCAGAGTCTTAGAAGCTGAATATCTTAATGGGAAAGGGGGTATCCATGAGTCTGTGTGAAGAGACTCAAATAATTCAAAAGGATAGATCTCAAATGACTTTGTCATTCTGCTACATATGACTTTAAAATTTTTCCGTCAGGTTACTTGGAAGAAAAACAAGTTGAGAAATGGTACCCACTCTCTGAACAATATAAGTAGCACCCTTTCCTAACACATACCTTTAAATGATAAGTCGAGTTTCACATCCACCAAAGTTTCTGTCTAGAAAGTGTGTGCAAGAATTCATAACGAGTGGTAGTTCTGGGAAGGGCCTGGAAACCATTTCTGGAATGATTTATCCTTATTTTTCCATTTTCTCCTAATATTCTTACATGATATCCCCTCCCCAAAAGAAAACCAATAAACTCTTGTAAAGTAACACAGGAGAGTACTTGCTAGCGGTTGATGCTCTCCAGGGTAAGGCTAAACAGTGTGTAACGTAATCCGCAGCTCTAGCTTCTCGGATGGCAACCTACATTCCTAAAAGGACTGCATTACCAAAATCAAGGAAAAATTGGAGCAAGAAATGCTTCTTTTTCTTCCTATTTCCTTTTCTTAGTCCCTATCACCTGTATCTCGTTTTACCAAAGTTAATTCATCTGGGAGATAGCACGTTGACTTGGCTGCTCCTAGCAACAAGCGGTTCTCCAGGACTTCCTCATACTCCAAATACCTCCTCAGAAGGAGTAATGGAATGCCTGTACGTAAACTAAATAGCTGCAGAAGATTCCTTGCAGTTATTCAGCGCTCTGTATATGTAAAGGGAAATTATCTTCTATCCATAAATAGATGTATGTTCCAATTAAAGAAAAATAAAAAAAATATATTATCAGAAAAAAAAATGTAAGCATTAGTCAGAATTTCAGTAGACACAGTAGGAAATTCTTTCCTGCAACACACCACCACCACAGGTAAAAATACTTTTGGAAATTCAGTCCATCATCATGGTGCTCGCACCTCAGCTGTAAATTTAATCATTGTGTTCACATTGTTTTATAAGTGGGTCTTCTTTCTCCAATTGGCCATTCCATAACAATTCCTCTCAGTTACATGTACATTTCAACCTACAGGATTCCCAAAGTATCAAAAACCAGCTGCACAGTTGGAACAAATGAAAACTGACATTGCTTTTCTTTAGAAAAAAAAATCATTAAAAGTTTGAGTTATTCAATCACTTATCAGTCATTGGCTTTTATATTTTTTAAAGTATCTTTTTTTATTACTTTTTATGTTGTTTTATTTTTTGACATCCTGTTGTCTAGCTGCCTTGATCTTTTATGTGAAGTCTAAAGGCCTTGAAATTCCCTTCTCCCTGGCTGATGATGCTGGCTTTCTCTTCCTTGTAGATATTCCACACAGATAGCGCTGGTCCTCTCAGCTGGGTGTGGACAATTTGAGTGGACACCACTGCCTTCTATTTTTATGATTGCCTTTTCCTTTTCTTTCTGGGGAAACAAATGACCTTGAAGTGTTTTCTCTCTTGGCCTCTGCATCTACAGTTGCACCAGTCATCTGGGCCAATCTCTTGTAGACATCATTCATCCCAAACGTTCTCAAGGTAAAGCCCTGTCAGGTGCACACTTTGGTGATGTTTCACATTGTGACCATGCTTCCATTGGCAACCTCAATCACTCCAACACAGTACAGATCTCATCATAATTGCAGTCATAAATGGTGAGACTGTAGGCTTCTAGTATTGCTTACTATAGTACTTTAGTGTAATAGTCATGTATTTCAATATCTATTTTCATTTTTGTGACTCAAACAGCACAAAAGACAGCTTACCTTTAAGGATTTTGGAAATATACTGAAATAATAGGGGAAAAGATAGACTTCATTCAAGAATGTGAATTCACAAATGATAAAAATTTACAGTAGTATTCATAATTTTATGAGACTATGGTAGGATACTTGAGACATAGATGAACAAACAAATAAAAAAATCACAAACCACTTACTTTAGAAAATTTGTATCTTTTTTGTTTGTAGATAAATAATGTATACAAAAATCATGACATCAAAAATAATCTCATTGTGTACTGATGTCATTTTAGCTTAACCTGCATTAAAGAATTCTTTCGTTCCTACAATCACTATCTGATCCAATATCAGCATTCTTCTGGTCTTACATGTGTGGAAACAAGGGTCCTGACTTTTTAATGACCTCTTGTATTATTCATGTATGAATATAATCTTAAGAAAACTTCCAAGTTCCATCATCTGTGATGTCTTATTAGTTCAGAGCTAAAAAAAATAAAATTAAAAATCAATATTTTTGCAATCTCTAAATTCTCATTATGTATGGTTTTCTATCTCACTCAAGGATCAAAATGAAAGATTAATAAATATCAGCTCATTACATAGTCAATAAGAAACACAATAACTGATGTTTGCTCTGTTCTGGGACAGAATGTGCTCCCTTAGTAGCTGCAGACGCTAATACATTTTTAATGAAATTATATAGAATATTTGCCTTTTAATGAAAGGCAAGAAAAACCCAACTATCTTAGAAAGGTTCATGAAGACTATAATTAATGAGCAAGTAGTCACTTGACATTTAACATGCAACAAACACTGATGCTTTTCCAAATTTTGCTTCATAAATTTTTAGAGCAGGACATTCTGAATTAATATAAATTACCAAAATCATGAAACAATAGCAAGTAACCATATAAATATCATGTAACAATTATGTTCCTCTTATTTTCAAGTTTTAAAAAGTAAATTCAAATTAGATCAACCATAGAGAAACGTGTTATGCACCTTAGGAAAAAGTCATGAGTTAAGGGTTAGTTAACTCAACTCATTGTTGAGAACAGACACCTGGATCCTTTCCATTTTTCAGCTCCACTACTCCATGGATGAGTTCGGATATATCCAGACATCTGACAAAACTTAAAAGTGATCAAGAAGATTAGATAACAAAGTACATTAATGCCTATTTTCATATTTAGCCATTTATACTGTGGTTATGCTGAAAATATCCATGTCTTTAGAAAATTCGTGCCAAATAAAAATAGAAGTCATTATGGCCTAACAATAAATTACAAAATTTGTATTTTTGGCATTTAATTTCCATCCAGGCAGTATTAAGGAATAAAAAATGTAGGCAGTGATTAAGTCATGAATATAAAGCCTTTATAGGTAGAAGAGTGTTCTGGTTTTTCTTCCTTTCTTTCATTTTATAATAATATTAATAATTATTATTTCAATTATAATAAAATGGTTAATTTATTATTATTATTATTATTATTATTATTATTATTATTATTATTATTATTATTATTATTATTGGCTTGGTAATCACTCTAAGGCTTCACACATGCTATACAAGTGCTCTTACCACTTAGATACATTCCCAGCCATGGGATCAGTGTTCTTGTGAAACAAGTTGAAGAAATGTCTCTGCTCTTCTATTATATGAAGATGCATAGAAAGCTCTATCTGTGAAGCGTAAGACCCTAACTAGACATCAAATCTGCTGACACCTTAATCTTGGAATTTCCACACTCTAACACTATGAGAAATAAAAATTTGTTTCTTTTCTATTTGTATTACCCAATCTAAAGAACTCTGTCATAGCATCGCCAAAAATCTGAGACTGGAGTTACAAGGCACAGAGTTGGCAGTTTGATCTAAAATACTGTGTTTATTTTTACAACGTTTCTACATGTTCAAAATTATTATAAAAACACAGGTTGTATTTATTTATTTAGAATTATTATGATAACTGTGTGTGTATAACAACAGTTTAACAAAAAAAAGGTCATGAATTTGAAAGAGAACAATGAAGGGTATATAGGAGCATTTGGAGACAGGAAAGGTGTAGGCATAGATTCAAGACAAAAGGCAGTTTATTCTTTGCTAATGCATAGAGAATTTTAGCCTCCATACAATCTAATCTTCTAACTTCAGACTGGAAGGCTTCAGCCTCTGAGACTTATTGCTGACTGAACTCACTTTGTCTTGTCCCTTCTGAACTCAGAACTGTAGTGAACTCAACTGACTCTTCTGCTTGGCTGATTCAACTCACTTGCGGTTCAGGCTCAAACTCTCTACAATCTAATCTTAAGCCTAGACCTGGAAGACTCCAGCCTCCATACAATCTAATCTTCAAGGTGATAGAATGTTTCAGCCTTTGGGATTTCCTGCTGACTGAACTCACTCTGACTAGCAGTCTTATTAACTCCAAACTATAAATCATAAACTGTCTACTTCTGATTCTGCTTTCTCTCTACTTATTCTGGACTGGCTCTGCTCTTAGCTTCTCCTTCTGATCTGACCTGTCTGTGAGCTAACTGCACTCAAACTCCCTGACTGGACTAACTTTCTACTCTGCTTCTTGTCTGCTTCCACCTCTGCTTCTTCCTTGCTTCTCCCTCTGGGCTCTGCTGTCTGCTGCTACATCACTTCTAAACTCTGCCTCTCCTCTCTAATTTCACTGTTTCTTCTCTGCTTTGACCTCTTTCTGAGCTCTGCTTCTTATCTCTTCTTCTACTCCCTGATTCTCTCTACTGAACTAAGATTAAAGGCCTGTGTCACCACTGCCTTCTGAGTTGGGAGTAAAGGCATGTACTATGTTGCCTTCACCATATAAATCTCTTTCACATAGCATTAGCACAAACAGAGGAGAGGATTAGTTTTACATTCTTTCTGCACTTCATCTGGATCACGCAGGCCTCTGAATGTGATCCCTTTCCAGCTATCACACAGGTGATCCTTTGCTAGAGCAGCCATGCTGCTTTATTAAAAGATGAAATGTTCCTCTACAAGGCATATAATTCAGATCTTTTATTATATTTACAGTTGGACAGCCCAACTAAAATCTCAACAAAATCCCACAGTTTTATTTTTCTTTTATTGAAAATAAATCCTTGTCTCATACAATTTATCCTAATTACAGTGTCTTCTCCCTCTACTCCCCCCAATTGTTCCCTACCTCTCCTCCCATCCAGATACACTCCCTTTCTGTCTCTCATTAGAGAACAAACTTCTAAGTTATAACATCAAACAAAATGTAACAAAATAAAATATAATAAGATAAAACAAAAACCACTACATTGAAGTTGATCAAGGCAACCCAACAGAATTAAAAAGCCCAAGACTCAAAGCTCCTCTTGTTCATGGACTCAGGCAGAACCTGATTCAGACCTGTGTAGAACCTGTGTTTGCTGCTTCAAACACTGTAAATTCATAAGAGCTTTGCTCAGTTGATTTATAGGGCCTTGTTCTTCTGGTGTCCTCCATCCCCTATGGCTTTAAAATCTCCCCTTCCCTGAACTCTGAGGGGAGGAATTTGATGAAGACATCTAATTTAGAGCTATATATCCTAAGTGTGCTCTCTCTCTCTCTCTCTCTCTCTCTCTCTCTCTCTGAAATGTCTGGTTGTGGATCTCTGTATTTGTTCTCATCTGCTGCAAGAGGAAGCTTCTCTGATTCAGCCTGAATAAGGCACTATCTATGAATACACCAGGGTATCATTAGGATTTATTTTATTGCTACTTTTTTAAAGACCAGTACTGTTTGGTTTTACCTTTAGTCTCTGAGCTATGTAGTCTCTTGTTCTTGGTCTCCTAACAAGTGTCATGTATGGATTCCATCTTGTGGAGTGGGTTTAAGTCAAGTCAGATGTTGGTCGGTTATTCCCACAAGCTGTGTTCCACCATCACCCTAGCATATCTTGTAGGCAGGACAGATTGTAGGTTAAAGGATTTGTTGTTGAGATGGTGTTCTGGTTGCTTTTATTTTACTATGAGAAATAAATTGCTCAAACAAGAAATAGTAGTAATCCAGTGTTATAAAGAAGAGAAAATTGATTGTATTCAAGAAATATTTAAGACTTCAGAAATGATGAGAAAATTTGGCTGGAAGATCATAGCAGTTTCAGGCCTGAGTAAGCTTGGTGAATTGGGAAAATATTTATTTTAGTAGAACTACAAGAAATAAATACATGATAGTATGTAGAAATAGTAGCTTACAGTCAGAGTAAACTAAATGTTTTCCATTTATGGTGCATTTAAGTATTAAGATCCAAGAACCCACTGAATACAAAGTAATACAGAACTCTGAAATACCAGCCAAGTGTTCAAACTTTTGGCTATGCACATGACCCACTTTGTATCGGGGTGTAGATGTAACATGAAAAGAAAAGTTTACCTAAATCACTAACCAAAACGTTTGCAAAATCATTGGCAGATTGTGGTGTCAACTTGTCAATGTGGGCCACTATTTGTTGAACGGTAGTGGCCCAAACAGGAGCATAATACAGTAATAGAACAAGGAATTTAGGAAGCAAGAAGTGGGTCAGTGAGGAGGTGTACCAACACTGGCCTCTTTCCTCAAAGAGTGATGCTATTGTTGGATTTGAGCACATTCTACAAAATACAATTTCGTCTAGGAGTTCCACAAGCTAGCGTGAACACAGATAGAAGGAGCATTGAGCCAGCCGGCAGTGATTGCAAACCCTGTGACTGCCTCATTTGCTGTAAAGTACTTTGTGTTTTCTTCAATAACGGGAGCTGGTGAGAGGCTGCAATTATATATTCTAAATTGAAGGATATCCTGGAGTTCTCGTGCCAGTCACATCTAAGTATATCCCAAGGATCACAAGAACTTTACATTGATTGATTAATCATGCGCATAAATCCAGTTTCATATCCCCTACCTAGTTATTCGGAGTCAAAGCTCTTAGTTCACAGCAAAAGGCCAAGATCTTAGATGCAGGACCCATGTGTGGTTCTGCAACCTTTTGAACAGCTACCTAGCAAGGGTAGTGGGGAGGAAACATCCAGAGATGTAAAAGAAGCTTTCTGGGGAGCTTCTCTGTTAATATCAAATGGAAAGCAACAAGACTGTTTTTTCTTTACTTTCACAGCAAAACTACTTTCTGCTACAGAAAAGATAATTTTATAATAAGAAATTTTGAACATAAAATCAACCCCCTCATTTTTTTTTCTTATACCAATGCTGATCCTGGTGTAACTTTACAAAAGTAACTTTTGACTCTAAAATTCTGTTGCAAATTTATAGCAGGGATAATTCTTTGTACGTCTCCATAGATGCTGTAGACTTTCATTAAACATTCACAATGCTTTTCAAACATAGAGTAGTAAGAAATGTTAGGCACATAAACTCTGTCAACAAGTTAAGTTTTTACCAAAATTGACATTTCCGTATATACTTCATCTTAAATTAAGCATGACTTTTGCAACTCTAAAGGGCATACTTAATACTTCCTTCACAATATATATTAAAAGAAATACAAAACTATCCCTCAGATCCCATATTCAGTTTAGAAGCATATTCTACAAAAGAACATATATTCTGCACTCCCAAAGAGAACGCCAGAAGAATGACTAAAGCAGTCGTTCTGATCCCACTTTCGATGTCAACAAGAGGAATAAACCTTTACTCTTCCAGCCATGTCTGAAGACAGCAAAGCAGCTGGGACCATCGATCATCTTTCATCACCTCGGGGTGTGACAAGATTATTCAGGAGAAATAAAATCAACTTTATAATTTGGGGAAGATCTATCTACAAAGATAAGGACTAAAATGAAAAACAGTAAATTATAGTTCTTTATTTAAGAGAGATATGAAAATCGCCCTGTTCTCTATTCTCAGAGTCTCCCTTGTGCTTTGAGGATACAGTATGGTTTGTGTTTTTTAAAAAAAAGAAAGACTAAAGCTAAGTGACACTTGTCAGTGAGAGATTTATTATTCTTTATATTCACTTTTTTCTCCCATTTCAATAGAAACCTAAGAAACTATATAAATACAGCAGATATGTGTGTGTGTGTGTGTGCTTGTGTTTGTGTGTGTGTGTATGTGTGTGTGTTTGTGTGTGTGTGTGTGTTTGTGTGTGTGTGTGTTTGTGTGTGTGTGTGTTTGTGTGTGTGCACGCGCAAGAAGTAAAAGACCTCATGGGAAAAAAAAGTACGTTGGAATCTGATAAATTTTAAATTATTATAAAACTACTCATTCATTAATATATTTAACATCCATAATTCAAATTGCAAATGTAATTAAATATGATTAAATTGTACCCATAGTAACCAAACTGTGGTTTACTATGGTCTGCATGGAAACAATTCTTACTGGAAAATTATTCAGAACACGTAACAACAATTAATCATAAAGATGCCAGGGATTTGAAAGAGAGCAAGAGAGGTATGTGAGACGATTTTGAGAGAGGAAAGGGAAGATGGAAATGATGTGATTATATTATATATTAAATTAACAATTTTGATATTATAATATTCATATATTTTAAGTGTGCTAATAATAACCCATTAAGCCTTAACAGGAGAATTTAAACTCTTTCCTTGAGAGCAGATCAGAATCTTGTTGGTTCAAATGGCAAGAGTTGAATTTATAAGCATTTGCATCCACAGATAAATTAGAGAGAGAACATCTCTCTTCCATTTTGACTGTCCCTGCTCCAAAAATTGACTCTTTATATTAGAAAATTCTAAGTTAATAGGCTCAAATAATTTACTACTGCCCTCTAGAGGCATAATAGCATTAATTTTGTTCATTCTGGTCAGGTTTTATTAAATTTTATCTTCCTAAACATAAAATCACAACTTTATGAAGATCCACAAAAGAGAAATCAACTATTTTCTAAAAGTTACAACAGTTTCAAATTTTATATGGAAGTATTTCATGTAGTAAGAAATTTAGTAAAAATTCAGTAGGTTAATATTTCCTATAATATAAAACTTGTAATAAGTTCTAAACCATTTGTTAAGTGGCAATGTGTACATCAGAGGCTCTTGATGGGGTTTCTGTGAAACTACAAATCACAAGGAAGGCAGCCGTCAGCTTAAGCAAACTTTCTCACCTATCCACCCAGTAATAACTGAGGTTAATCCAAGGATTTAGACAATGAGAAACCATTCTTGCCAGCTAAAGAAAAAGTCAGGTTGAAAACTAAAAAATAGACTCTTAAGCATAAGCAAGAAACAAATTGTTTAACATATGAACCAGTGAAGAATAAAAATAGTGGTTTTTAATTGAATACTTGGAAGACTTTTGTGGATGGACAGTAGACTGAGCACAAATTATGAGATACATTCATGAAGAACAGAAAATGCAAATATTTGGGAGTTTTGTGAAAAGTTCAAGAACAGGAACTGTAGATACTGAGAAGAACTCAACAGAAGTCTCAGCACTCACAGCCTTCAAGGGCTGTCACAAAACATCTTGTCAACCACGTGATGAACGAAGGGCTAGTTCTAGACTTCTTTTCTATAAGGAAAAGCTCCATACCTTACACCTACTTCTGAAAAAAAGGTAAATTTTAAATTATAATTTTTGTGTCAAGCAATGTTGTGTAATGCCTGTTGTGTAAGTACTGTTATTAATACTTAAACTATTCAAAAAGACACAATCTTGACTACTTTTAATAAATTTTAAAATATTTGTATTGTTACTTGATGGTTTTGTTTTTTAGAAAGTAGTGTAACTTAAACTACTACATTACATAGCAATTGATAAAAAATAAAAATGCTGTTTATAAAGAAAGAAATTCATAATTATCTGTAAAATAAATTACTTCCAATTATTTCTCTAGCTTGTTTGTTATCAGTAACACTTCCGTAGCCTGGACACCTGTAACTAATGCAATAGTAAATGTGCACAAATTTAATTATGATTATGAAACAAATATTCACAATTAAATTTTGTCAAATTCAAACACTTTAAGCCAACTATAAATTTATATATCTACATTTGAAAATACATTCCTATTCATATAAAGGTTACATATATAACTTGAAATATAGACTACTCACAATTCTAATCATTTTTAAAAAGGAAAATAAGTAACTTGTCTAATCATAGCTAATAAGTTATTTGAATAACTGAGGATTTCATTGGGAAATGGAGATTTGCATAAAGAAATGTTGCAAATTTTGGCTTATATGCTTAGTTTTATAGGACAACGTCAGGCAAAATAAACTGTCCATTTGGAGAATATAATGAAGTTTCATGAGTATGTTTTCTCCCCTTCCTTGCTGAATTGGTTCAGCCTATTAGTCTGGAAAGTTCAAATAATGCTATAGTAGATGTGAAAGAATGTGACCAATGGAAGTTGAACTTAAGCATAGTGCTTCGATGATTTACTTTGTTCTTTAGTGGAGCAAAATGGTTAGAATTGCAACTAATAAAAGCAAACCGAACATCATGAGAATGCTTTCAAATTCATTCAATTGTGATTATATTTAGTAGATCTATAGTTAAGACATAATCAAACAGCAAACTATTTGCTAACTCTCTAAATGTATAATGGAATGATGCCTTTAACTACTATGGAGTTGCACTGAAACTGAACTGAGGTATGGAAATAAGCCTACATGTGGTTATACCCAGACATATTAGAGTACATGATGTGAGAAAATACAGGTAAAACATTTGTGTACTTCATCTTCACTCAAGTGTTCTCACACAATTCAAAATGTGTTCAAGGAGGAATGACGTCTACTCAAATGTCTACGCTTTGACAAAACAACTATCAAAGTCACACAATAAAATTATTTTAACTTTAAGCCACTGACAGAAGTCATGCTGCTCAATTAAAACAATATGTTTTTCTCATCCTGCCAAGAAAAGTTATCTGGAGGTTGAACTCTATTTTTTTTTTGCAAGTACAGAAGAAAATATGACAAGGATATTAAAAGTTTGAAGATGTTTGAAGACAGAACAATTAGTGCTGGATTCTCTCAGTTCTTCATTGGAGCAGCTAATGATAGAAAGTCTGATCTGATGACATTTCAGGGTTAGGTAATGTCAGGAGTAAGCATGGATGCAAGACATCCATTCTGGAGTGAGGACAAAAACCATAGAAGTAGCATATCCATGATGCTATTTTATGTATAAAATAGAAGAATAAATGGAAGAACTAATGGAAGTTAGTTTATTTTTGGACATTTATTTTATTTCAATTTCAAAACTAATGTTCTCTTAAGAGCTTATATTTTACTTACAATATGTTCCGAATTTTAACAACAAAAAGTTTTCAATTAAATAAATAATTATGTTATATTTCTGTGTATTTTCTATTTTCTTAAGAATGGAAAAATATATTTAAAAATCTTTGATTATGAATGGTAACCTGCAATTTTTTTAAGTTTTCCTTTTAGATTTATTTATTTTGTGAGTGTGATTTTCCTGTATGTATGTGTATGCACTATGTATGTGCCCGATGTCTGGAACATCAGAAAGCCTAGCCAAATTAATACCTAAAGGCAGTTATCACAGTCTCATACCCCAAGTTATTACCTCATACCTATTGTATTTCTTAGTATCAATCAACTCTAGGGTGCTTGAGAGATGGACCAGTGTGAAGAGAGCTTGTTGATCTTGCAGAATACATTAGTGTGTTTCCCAGCACACACATTGGGAGGGTCACAACTACCTGCAACTGCAGCTCAGTCATGGAGGTCAGGGACCCACATACATGTGCACATACACACACAAAACATGCACACATACACATAAATAAAAATGAATACATCTTAAGAAATATAAATATTGATTACCTTCATTCAGTGGTTCTGTAGCCTCACTAATGGTTTCAATCCAGGCTTCTTTGACTATCTCATAAGATTCTGACTTTAACCGTCAGTGCGATATCTTAGAAAGAAAGAACCATTAAAAGATTAAATCAACTTCTTCCTTTATGATAAACATTTAAGAGGATGTAACAGATGAAATATAAGTGACTTTTGTATTTTTTTATTTGGACATAAAAAAGAGTACTCAGCATATAGCTTTGAGGTTGAGAGCCTGCCTAGTGGGCAGAAAGCCTGAGTTTGTATCCCAAGCACTGACTTTAAAAGAAGCAGTAATGTACAACACATTTCAAAATTTTAAGGAAAGGATTTTTGAAGATTTTTACCCCAAAAGTTGAGATAAATATTTCAGGGAGTACATATGCTTATACTGATAAAAACCATTATACAATGCATACATGTACCACAAGACCACACAGTAGCCCATTTATGTGTACAATTTTATGCATCAGTTAAAAAATTCTTCATCTATTCTATATATATGATACAATTGAAAATCCAACATTTTTATTTTATCTAAAAGACCTTTGTAATACATACTCATTACAAAGGGTACATACTCAAATGTTGGAGTATATACATATCTTTAAATATATTTTCAATTGTATTTGGGTATGTCATTAAATATGTAAAGATACATATACAAATATAATGGGAAACATAATTTCAAAATACTGACAAAATACCTAGGATCGATGGGAAAGAAAAATATCCTAATGTCCACATGAAAAGATAGCGAACTCCATCAGTCGCTATACAAATACAACTTAACACTACACTGGAATAGCACTATTCATCTACCAAAATAGCTAAAATTAAAAATAGTTTTTTTACAAATATGTATGAGAAATGGAGCAAGTGGAACCTTCTTGTTGTCTTGTTGTCTTTGCAGAAAAAAGAAGCTGACATCAATGCTTGATTGTGGTTTGGGAGCCAGTTGTGTAGACTAAACTTGCTCTGAAGCACACAAAGGCTGTTACAATTACCTGTATTCATGCCCTGTGTGTTTGGTCAGTGGGAGAATTCATATAGCATGTGATTCACAGGAGTATAATGGAGAAAAAAAAGCCCTATCACTTCACATGACAACATAATGCAATTTATGGCTCATAAATTTGAAATGGTGTTGCTGTAAATAATTCTACTGTATTTCTGGTCACATTAAGATTTAAAGCCCCCTTCACAAGATGGAACCTGTCTTAGTTATTATTTTATTATTGTGAAGAGACACCATGACCACAGCAACTTATCAAGGAAAGGATTTAATTGGAGACTTGATTATAGTTCCAGAGAGTGATTCCATGACCATACTGCCAGTGAGCATAGCTGCAAGTAGGTAGGCAAGGTGCTGGAGAAGTAGCAAGGAGATTATACCTGATCCACAAGCAGGAAGCAGAGAGAGAATGGGCCTGATATGGTTTAAAAACCTCAAAGTCCACCCCCAGTGAGAGACCTCCTCCAAATAGGACACACTTTCTAATCCTTATTAAACAGTCTTCCAACTAGGGACAAAGTATATTCAAACATATGCGTCTATAGGAACCATTCTCATCCAAACCACCACATTCCTTCTCCTGGTCCCGATAGGCTTGTGGCCAAATCATAATGCAAATATGCATTCAGTACAACTTCAAAAGTCCCCATAGTCTATCATAATAGTCTGAAATACAAAGTCCCTTCTGAGATTCAAGGCAAGCTCTTAACTGTAACCCCCTGTAAAATCAGAATCAAAATGCAAATCACATACTTCCAACATACAATGGCACCAAACAATGCATTAACATTCCAAAAGGAAGAAAAGTAGACATAATAAGAAAATACTGGACTAATGCATGACCAAAACCCAGCAAGGTAAACTCCCAACCTTGCAGCTCCATGTCAGATGTCGAAGAGTGATTCAGATCTCCCACTTCTTTCACTTTCGTTGACTGCAGCACAATCTTAGGCAGATTCCACACATTGTTACCGACTCCCCTTGGCAGACATCCCAGGACTCTGGCGTCTACGTAATCTTGTAGTCTTCAATGCAATCCAGGCTTCATTTTCACAGCTTTAAGCAATGACATTTCCATTCTGCCAGGTAGGAACACCCCTTCCATACTCCTGGCCTCGTTGGCTTCCCATAACTTAAGAGGAAGATTTCACAACCCCTGTACTCTTACATTCTTCTTGATAAAGGACAAAACCATGCGGCAAAAGCTGCTAAGTGCTCCTGCTCGTTGAGTCTAGAACCTGCCACCCTCCTTTAATGACATTAACAGAACCTTTCACTTGTTGATACTTTCCTTTCTTGCATAAGCTTTCTTTTATACAAATTGAAAGATTAGATGAGTGGAGTCTCTATATCACCATCACCACCTCTTTTGTTCCAAAAAGCATCAGGAATTCACTTAACTTTTTCATCCCTTTGAGCACAAGACTTGACTTCAACATTAAATTTCTTATGCTTTTTTTTTCCCCTCAAATTATACATTTTGTACCTCTTTTTCCCTGATTTGCTCTTTTTCATTATAGATATGCATAAGTCTGAGCATTAATAACCATGGGGCAAGTTGTCTTGAAACATTAATCCCTAACTCTTCAGTTTAGCCTCCAGGAGTTTTTAGGACAAGGGAAAAAAAAGCAGACACATTCTTTGCCAAAATATCACAAGACTGGTGCCCATCCCGGTTGCTAGTACTGTTCCCCTCTGAAACCCCTTGAACTAGCCCTTCACAGTCCCCACAGTTCTCAGCATTACTGTCTTCCATTCCTCTTATTAGGATGACCAGCTAAGTACACCTACATTTCACCAATTTCCTAATATGAAGTACTTAGGCCATAAACAAATAGCATGGTCAGGCCTGTTAAAATACCCTATTCCTGGTACCAACTTCTGTCTTAGTTACTATTCTATTGCTGTGAAGATACACAATAACCTCACCTCTTCCAACAAGGCCACACCTCCTAATCCTTCCTAAACATTTCACCAAATGGGAACCAAACATTCAAATATATGAGCTTATAAGGAAAATTCTCATTCAAACTCCTGGAGAACCCACATTTGGTTCCATTGATAGGATAAAAGGTTCACAGTTGGCTAGGCTATAGGTCCAAAGAAAGGAGCAATTACTATTGTTCTGCTAAATGAACACAGAAATAAATTGTTTCTTTACTTCTTACTTCACTATATGATTACTACATCTCTCTACTATCATCAGAAAAGCTTCTTTTTGCAGTAGATGGAAATTAATATAAAGAGTCCCACCAAACAGCATGCACTGAAAAAGAGACTATTGATTGCTTAGCTTTAAATGGGACATTTATGTCCTTCATCCTCCTTGCAAGTCTCAGGAATCATTGTGGAAGAGAGGACAGAAAAATCGTATAAGAGCCAGAATCAGTAGACACCTACAGCAAAACTGTATTTGCCAGACATGACAGAAGAATTGTTTGTATGAGCACACATAAACTGGTGTTGTATGCACAGAGTTGTACAAGATCATGCCAGACAAAAGACTAGAATAAATGAGAGATTCATAAAGACCCACTCCTTTGTGAGGAACTTTTGTCAACTGACAGATGCTGGAGGAGAGATAGTCAATTTTCTTTAGGATTATGAGTCCTCAAGGGCTCTCCATGTTCCAGTAAGTGGGCCTGAACCGACGTACAACATAGATTGCACTAAACAGACTCAATGCATATTCATATAAATGAGAAGGAATGAGAGACAGAACACAGAAAGTTGGGAGGAAATTTGTAGTGTGATATTTGAGGAATTAGAGGGAAAGTAATGGTATGGAGCTACAAAAAATTATCCTAGGTGATGAAACACAGACACAAAAAAGACAAATATGATCAATGTCTTGCTCAGCATAACCAGAGAAGCTTCCTCCTGTAGTAGATAGGAACTAATATAGAGACCCCCAACTGAACAATTCTCAGAGATGATAGATAGATAGATGATAGATAGATAGATAGATAGATAGATAGATAGATAGATAGATGATAGATAGATGATTGATAGATATATAGATGATAGATAGATAAATAGATAGATAGATAGATAGATAGATAGATAGATAGATAGATAGATAGATGATAGATCATCAAACCTCCTGACAAGACTAAGGGAATGTTAGGGAAGGGGAGGCAGAAATATTATAAGAGACAGAGGATATGGATAACACTAAAAAAAGGTGTCTTTCAGTCGCAATGGGATTGACACATATGAACTCACAGAGACAATGCCAGCATACATAGGGCCTACACAGGTTCAAGACAGATGGGATTCCAGCACTGAGAGGGGAAAGTAGGCACAAGCTTCCACCCTTAACCACAAATAAATCTCCAACTGACAACTTCTTGCAAAAGAAACACAAATTTCTCCAAGGGAATCTTACTATGTATAAATGGCGTGTGAGGGCAGTAGGTGGCCAACACAAAACAAATGCAATAGCATTTTTGGAGAATTTTCTGTCTCATAATGTTTTATCTAGATATTTTTCCACCTTACTGGTCTTTTCGTGTATATTATAGCTTCCAATTTTATTTTTTTATGGTGTATGTGTGTGTGTGTTTGTGTATGTATTTCTTGTGCTTTTTATTTGTTGTTTGTTTTGTTTTATTCTGTTTTTTTTTAATTTGACTGTTTCTTTTGGCTTTCTGTTTTTCTAAAAAAGAAAGGAAAGGAAGGCATGGAGTTGGAAGGGTAGGAAAGTGGGGAGGATCTGGAAAAAGGTGAAAGGAGGAAAACAATAATCAGAATATATTGTATAAAAAACATTTATAAAAAAAAAGTTAATGGGGAAAACCAGATGAAAGACAATGGAGAGAAGGCAACCAAGGGATAGAGGGAGGGAGAATAAAGACAAGGCAAAGGACATATGAAAAAGTCATAAGGAATTATATTATTTTATGTTTTCTTAAAAGACATATTATGTACACCTATGTGTCCATAGATTTATTTTAATTGTTACACCACTTAATGTGGCACTGCTCCTCACTCCCAAACCACAGACCAGCATAAAAACTCAAGGCCAGGCATGGAAATTGTCATTTTGAGCTGTTGGTCAGGGCAATCCGAAAGACTCCCAAAACATTATAAGCTATTAGCATTGCCCTTGGTTGCCTTCCAAAAAAGAAAGTAAGATTCCTTGGCTGAACACTTAGAACAATCTATCTGTATGTGAAATGTAATGTGAAAAAAAATTGGAAATGACAGGAAATCAGAAGGTCATTCTTTAGAGAAAGAAGTTCTTTGCAGAGAACTTGAGACCCTTGCCAGGAAATGTAAAGAGATAATAGTAAATGTTATGGTTTTATGGCATTCAAAATCCTCACAGTATAAAAGAGTACAGCAATTTTTAAAAATTATTTAGCAGTTCCTAAAAAATTTAAGTACAAAATTAATATACATAGAAGCATTGTAGTTACATCCTAGAAACAGATTAAATGTCCATCAAACAGTAAGTTGCTTAATTATAATGCACTCATACAAAAGAATAATAGTTATTATTAAAATTGAACTATTGAAATATGCAATGTCATGCATGAATCTCAAAAATATTATGTTAAATGAAAAGACTCTATAAGAATCCACTGATCATCTGGTTCCATTTATATGAAACATCCACAGAAGGCAAAACTGAGATAGAAAATAAGGGAGTAGCTTCCCAGGGCTTCTGGAAAAGTTCAATTCAATAAGCATGGACTTAGAGGTCTTCCTGAGCCATAGAGATATTTTAAAGTAGATCTATGTATGATCTGATTTTCCTTCAGATTGCAAATATCTCTCATATTTTACAAAAACTACCTGTGAAATATTTCATAGTAGATAAAATTGCTAAAATTTATGAATTAGGTACATATTTCATATGACTTAAATAATATCTTAATAAATGTTAAACCACATGCTGTAAATTAATAGTTTCCTCTAGCTTGTAGATACATCATTGACATTTAAAACATCAAAACTTAACAAAGTTTGATAAATTAGTATTACATTTATACATTTATTATATGTCTGTGTGTATATTATGTAAGTATGGATCTGCTTTGAGGAGGTCAGAAGACAACTTGCAGTTTCTTACACTATGTTAAAATCAAATTTAGGTTGATAGACTTGTTGAAAAGAGACTTTAACTGCTGGGTAATCTCACTTATCCTAAAATAATTTTCAACACATCATTAATTATTTCTAGAATTGGTCTATATAGTGTTGTCAAGCTTTTATCCATTTATATATATTATAATATATTATATACATTATATATGATGTAATATATTATATTTTTATGAGTTTTATATATTATTTTTATAAATATATTTATTTATTATATTATATTATATATATATAAAACTATGCTCTTAATACTTAATACCTTTGGGTATGTCATACTTCTGTGATGATCCTTTTTAGGTTGACAAGCACATGAATACATCTTCCTATCTACTTTCTCAGCGCTCATACAGAAGCCTATATTTCTATCTTTATTAAACCCCAATATTGCTGCATAAGCTGACTAATTCTAAACTTGTTTTCTGTCCTGAAGCTACAGATGGTAATTCAGCCTGAACAGAATGCATCAAAAGTCAGCTAACTCTTCTTGTCACTGACACAAGTAGCCTGAATGTGCATCTGAAGACACAGGTGGATAAAGAAAATTTGTCATATATACACCATGGAATTTTAGTCAGTCACAAAGAAAAATAGAATTATGGCACTTTCAGGAAAATAGTGAAAGGGGAAATCATTATTTTAAGTGAAATTGCCCAGAATCAGAAAGATAAATATGTATCCTTTAATATATATGTTAGATTTTAATATTTATATATATGGTGGGAACAGATCACGAAAATTGAAAGGAGAAATTGAGACATAAAAAGGAGATCTTAGGGGAAAACTACAGAGGAGAGAAAAAGAAGATAAGCAGGAAGACAAAAATACATGGGACCTGGAAGCAGGGTTGTCTATTGAGAGGGAGAGAGAGACCAGAAGAGGCTGACCAGATGTTAGAGGAGATGGGTGGGAAAGAAAACAAAAACAAGGATGTGTGAAGCTCTTGCAATAAATCTCTTTACTTTCTATTCTGTTTTGTAACTAGAAAATAGATAAATAAAATTTAGACATGCTGAAAAAATAAAATAAATAAATATGGTTGCTTGGGAAATTGCCATTAACAATTTGAATAGAACAATAAAACAGAATGCTTTGTTTCAGATATAACACAAGCATAGGACAACACTGACTTCATGTGAAATTGGAAGATAAAATATACATCTTTGAAAATCTTTGCCTTTGTTGATTTCTCTTCCATAATTAACCCTACCTATCAACTCTTATTAATTAGACCCCTCCACATCACTTTTATTGACTTACTGACACCTTTTATCTTTTCCAGAAATTGAAATTTCAATTTGCACTAATTTTATTTAATTATTCATATATATTTACTTACTTAGAACAATGTTATGTTTGGCAAACAGGACTAGTGAAGTTAAATAATTAAAGAAAACCATAGTAAACCAGGTGGGGTGATGCAGCTAGCTTATAATCACAGCACTTGGAAGTGGAAGACAAGGGCCAAAGCCATCTTCAGCCTCACAGTGAACTCCAGGTTAGACTGGACCTCTTAAGACCATGTTTCTAAAGTTGGGTTAGTATTGCACCAATTCTTCAATTTAAGTAACAATTCAAGCAAGTCTCTTAAATCACCAATTCTCTTATTTTTAAGGCTCTAATAAAAGTTTGATTTTTAACACAAACAAGTCCAGAGATGAATCTAAATCTTGAGCTTGACTTGAAAGTTTGTCTTCTGACTTCTTGTCTTCTCAAAGAATTCTTTTTGTCTTGTAAAGAGCGAAGAAGATGGGTGTTAAATTTCTCTGTTTTCTTCTGTGATGTTTCTGACATGTCTATATCATGTATATTGCTAATCTGAGTTACTGTCAGATCCAGATGACATTCTGAATATAAGGAACCGGGGACTCAGATGAGTGTTTGTACTATAGTGTGGATTCAACATCTTTGGTTTGGGAAATTCTGAGATACTCTTCTGTCTTGACAGATGCTCTTGCACCAGCCTAGGGGACAGCTACAGGTGAGGCAGGCCTGGGTACGGCCAGAGTCTCCAGGCAGCCTAAGGACCAGCTCCAATAGGCAAAAGCCTGCTCCCCATCTGCAGCTTGCCATGTCTCCAGCTCCCGTGTCTTCCCCAGTCGTGATGCTCCATTCTGCTATCTCAGTCTCCCCTCTCAGCTTGCCTCCTCCACCAAGATCCAGGCCTTCAGGCTGGGATGCGGAGAAGTGGGCCCAGTTGTGACCCTATCCTCCTGGTGGCCCAAGGACCTGCCCTATTCATCACTGACATGCTCCTTTGTGTGCTTCAGCCATGTTTCCAACTCCAAGTCCTGCCGTGAGCTCGGTTCTGTTACACCATCTTTTCCTGGTCCATGAGTTCGTGAAGAGGTAACCATGACATGGCAGTGGAGGAGGAGGTAGAAGCTTTGCCTGTCGCCCTGCCACCATCTTTGAGTAACCATCTCAGTGCTTTTCTAGCATTTACTTTATCAAAACACAATACACATCTAACTACTAAGTGTTTCTGAATCCCCACAATAGTTTCTCCTTCACCCAGTTTATCTGGACATATTTTCTATTTGTGCTTTTTTACCTGCTTGTGTGGTTTTGTGTCTGTATTGATATAGATATCTCTTTTATCACACAGTAAGTTAATTTAGAAATTTATTTAGGACTTTTGGAGTTAAGACCCATACTGCCTAGCTTTTAAAGGAAGATATATCAGCATCAGGCTTATTTATCAAATAAGGTAGATGCAGTTATAAGTAATAGATCTAATTGTTTTTCTGTTATAGTTGCCTTGATTAGGATTTGTGGAGACCCTGTCAGGAATGCTATCTCACTGGCCTCAATGTTAGTTATCTCAATGTTAACTATCTCAATGTTAGTATAAAGACCTAACATTCCAACTACCCAGAACATGGAAGTTAATCCAATTGAGCCAGTCAATCATCTAGCTAAGGTGGCAACACTCAGAATGGCAAATTTGCCATAGACCACACTAAAGAGATCAGAGAAATATTTATCCTCTTAGTGAGATAATATAATTTTCTTTCCAGAAACCCTGCCCCCAGTACAATTGTGTTTGGAGCCAAAGCCAGAGAGCTTTGTTCATCTGCCCACTTTTCTGAATTACTCTTGTAACTTCTTGTCATCCTCCTGTCTCTTCCCTAAACATGCTTTCTCTACACTTTGGGCTTCACTGTTTCTCTAAAGCTCCCTCTCTACAAACATGGCTGACTGCCAAGCCCCCTTAACTCAGAGGGAGTGGCTTCTTTCTCTCATCTCTATTCTCCTTCTCCATGCAGTTGCTCATATTTACAGTTTATCAACTTGTCTTTTTAGTGTGTTTGTTTTAATTTCTAACAAACTTGTTCTCAAAATAGTTCAGTTTGAATCTGTTCTTAAATTATTTTATTAATGAGACTGAGAGTCCCAAGAGCAGACCTGGATTTCTGGGACAATACATGATGATTCCAGTGGGGTGAGTCCCCAAAATTTCTGGTGGTTCTTCTACAGTAAAGAATTACATTTACTAATGAATATGGCTTTCTTCAGGGAAACTATAATGAGCATATACATTTCATTGATTTTCTCGTGATCTAAACAATGAGTTATGTGATACAGATGTGATTAACCCACTTTACAGGCCAAAGAACAAAGTCTCGAGAAAATAATATAAAGTAACAGGACTTTTTCATTTCCACTTTGAGAACCATACCATTTTCAGAGTGGCTACTGTAGTACTCTCAACTCTGAATAGACTTGGATGAGAAAAGATAACCAAGTAAACCCCTCTTCTGGCAAATTTGGGTTTTATCCTAACAAACAATTCAGAAGGGAAAAGTTCTTAACATCCGTCTCATACTCTAGATTCTAGCCAAATAAGGACAGCATTTCTAAGTAAAGATATGTAAGAGAAAGCAAGCTGGAAATCTTTGATTTTTCTGTTTTTTAGTTTCATTCCTCCCTCCTCCAAATGAATGCACTTTAAAGGGAAACAGTTGTCTTAGATGCTGTTAAGTACTGTGATCTAGATCAATTACTTTGGATGCTCTGCCAATGCTTCACTTTAATACTCACTAAATGATAGTCATGTATAAATTATTTTCATGGAGACTATAAGAATTGTACTAAATGTATAAAAAGTATCATGGGTTTCTGAGGTGGTCTGTAGCATGATCCAACATCTGACACCTCCTACCTGGCTGTCTTTAAATTGTGTGCCATCAGAAAGCTTAAGATTTTTCAGGTTTCAGTTTACATTTAAATGACATTTATAGTCTAAGAACATTTGGGGAAAATATTTTATAAATGTATTCTATTAGGAGTGGTTTGGAATTGTTAGCATTGTACAAAAATTTAAATTAATGCTCCATAGTCCTTAATAGATTCTGCAACGTGTCTTAGATTTTATAATAGTTCTGTACTAGCAAATTTGATTTTATTTGATGCCTGGCTCTGGAATCATACATATCCAAAGTTTGAAAGAGGAATTAAGTTTAAGTATGATATTTTTACAAAGCTTAAATTTCATATCAAAAAGTAGTTTAGGGATGGGGGCATATGTTCACTTCTCCTTTCAGCTCTAGGACTCAGCCTGGTGTAGAACCATGATGTCCTGTGCATGCTGCTGCAGTCTCTGTGAGCTCATATGGGCCTAGAGCATACTGATGTTCTTGTTTCCTTGGTGTCCATCCCCTCTGGCTCCTATACTCTTTCTGTTTCCTCTTCTACTGGGTTCCTTGAGTCCTGAGAGAGGTGCTGATGGAGAAAGCTTCTCTGATGATGACTAAGTAACTCACCGATATATGCATATAGCAGAATGCCAGTAGGAGTCTTTTTATTGCTATGTGATTTGTTTGTGTTTGTGTTTAAGAACAGTAGTATTTTATTTTACCTTAGCTTTCTGAGCTATCTAGTCTCCAGTTCTTGTTCACCCAAGCAGTTTTGGGTATGAGTCCCATCTTGTAGAGTGAGCCTTACATCGAATTAGACATTGGTCAGTTACCCCCACAAGCTCTGTTCCACCGTTGCCCTAGCATATTATCCAAGCAGGACAGCACTGTGGATCAAAGGTTGTTTTGGATGGGTTGATATTTCTCTTTGGCATACAGAGTACCTTCCTGTATCAAAGACACTACCACATAGGAGTGAAGGCTTTATGTAGGCACCAGCTTGTATATGTGTTGTCTTCAGCAATGGGCCCTCCTATCTTTGGATAGCAACCTTGGCAACAGTCTGGGTCATTTGGGGTCTCCATGAGACCTTTTGGCCAACAAGTCAATTAGGTGTAACCTATTCTTTGTACTGGAAGCTTCATTTGGTGATAAGACATTTGCACTGGTTTAATGGATTGTAGCTTGCTTATCATTGACCTACCAGATAGTATCCACATATAAGTGAATAAATGCCGTAATTTGTCTTTCTAGGTCTGGGTTACCTCACTCAGGATGACTTTTTTTTCTAGTTCCATTCATTTACCTAATCTTTTCAATTGACTAATGGCTGAGTAATATTCCATTGTGTAAATGCTTCACGTTTTCTTCTGTTGTGGTACACAGATTGCCTCCAATTTCTGTCCGATATGAATATAATAGCAACGAATATGATTGAGCAAGTGTCTCTGTGGTAGGATGAAACATCTGTTCTTATAGGCCCAAGAGTGGTATACCTGGATATTAAGGTAGAGCAACTCCAAGCTTCCTGAGAAACCACCACGCTGATTTCCACAGTGACTGTACATGTGTGCACTCCCGCCAACAATGGATGAGTGTCACCCTTACTCAACATCCTCACCAGCATGAGCTGCCATCTGTCTGACTCATCTTGGCCATTCCGACGGGTGAAATACAAAATCTCAAAGTAGTTTCCATTTAAATATTCCTGATGACTAAGCATGTTGTATCTTTAAGTATTTCTCAGCCATTTGTGTTTTATCTTTGGAGAATTCTGTTTAGATGTGGTTCTTTTTTTTTTTTTTTTTAAATTGGATTACTTGTTTCCTTAGTATCTGGTTTATTGAGTTCTTTCTATATTCATAACCCAGAAGCTATATTGCCAATTGATAACCACTTGCAAATAGAAACTTAGTTTTATCCAAGAAAATCTTACCATGGAAAACAAACTGCTCTTAAGGGAAGGCTGCATGCCCAGCAGTAGATTGTCAGCAGAGAAAGAGCTCACTGGCATTTTGTAGATCCCTTGTCTCATATTGTCATCTCAGGGCTTTTCTTTTGTTTTTGTTTTTTAATCTTATTTTTATTTTACTTAGTTTTAATAACATATTTTCTCTCATTGTACCCTACAGGTCCTTTTCATATATGTTATGGTTTTCAGCTGGGTGTTTTATGGGACTCCTGATTGCACAAACAAGTGGGACTCTGTGTATATATTTGTTTCTGTGTCTTTTTATGGCTTTTTCCCCTTCTGTTTGTTTTATTCTATTCTGATGTGTTGGTTTTTGTTATAGTATAGTATAGTATAGTATAGTATAGTATAGTATAGTATAGTATAGTATAGAATGGTATGGTATGGTATGGTATGGTATGGTATGGTATGGTATGGTATAGTATAGTATAGTATTACCCTTGTAATACTTGTTTCTAATGAGAGACTGAAAAGGGTGGGTCCAGATGGGAAGGGAGGTGGAGAGAAGCTTGGAGGAGTAGAAGGAAGGGAAACTGTAAACAAAATACATCATGTGACATTTAAGGTTGGCCCTGATGTCAGGGAAACAAGTAGCACCTTAAGGACAGCCTTATGGAGACCAACCAGGAGGCAAATTATAAATTGACTGACATCCTGTTGCTGAGGAGGGATAAAAAGAGAGCAAAGAGACTGTGAGTTAAGGCCCATAAGAGGGAGGTTCGTGACAGAAAATAATGGAGGAATCATCTGGTTTGGCTTTATAGCTAGGAGGAGTTGTTTTCTCCTTAGTTGGCTTATACCATGTGGTCACATTTATTCAAGATGGTGGTGAAGTCACATGGTAAAATCCATCCTTTCCAACCCTAGCAAAGAGAGCTGTCAGCCACGTGGCTGCCTCCATCCAGATGGGGGACTGTAGCTAAGACCGAAGCAAGCCACGTGTTGTTTATATAAAGTCAATTAGGGTATGATTGTCAACTGAAAACAAGATCAAATTGTATAGAGGCGAATGTAATTTCAAAGACTTACATTACATCAAAAATAAATTTATAATTTTGAGTTTGTAATAGTAGCAGTGTTATATTAGAGTT
Source organism: Cricetomys ansorgei (assembly GCA_026225945.1). Taxonomy (NCBI): domain Eukaryota; kingdom Metazoa; phylum Chordata; class Mammalia; order Rodentia; family Nesomyidae; genus Cricetomys; species Cricetomys ansorgei. The sequence goes on along the minus strand of JAMJFZ010001230.1, from coordinate 3,310,734 downwards.
TTTTTAATGGCTTGTCAGAACTCTACTAATATTTAAGAGGGAAAGAATACCTTGAGACCTTTATAACCTACTGTCTTTTTTTAAATAACCTTTAGAAACTCTGTGTGAAGCCTGTCAGCAAGATGATCTGTACATACAAAATGGACTAACCAGGTAGCAGTGTTTGTTGTTGTTAATAAAAATATAGTTAGCCATCAGTGTCATCCATGATCTGAGAAGCATCTAAGTTGTTTTTGCATCACTTAAAATGACAGAGACTTATGTAGAAACGGTGACCTGGGTTCATGTGGTTCACTGGAGGCAGAAGTAGTCTTTGGCTGCCATACAGGAGCAGCATTTAATCTTCAGTTGTCACGCAGAACAGTATAGGATTTGGCTGTCCAGGTTTTCCTGTGGAGAAAGACTTGGGAAACTGACCTTAGTTTGATGATGCAAAGTACAGCAACTTACCCAAAAGTGTCCAGTTTATGCAAGGCTTCGGTAGTAGGTGAAGCATGAGGCAGTTTGTCCAGTGGTGTAGTGTTATTGCAGTCCAGGAGGATTCATTGCATTGTGTCTTATCTATCCCTTTCTCTGGAGGCTTTGAAGATTGCTGCTAGAAGTCACAGTTTATTGTGGAAAGCTTAAACATTTTAAATGCCATAGTCAGCAGATCTCTGAGGAGTTTGAGGACTATTATCTATCCAGTACATCTGAGGCTTAACCTTGAGGACACATATAAGAGGCCTTACTGAAGTTTGCCACTACATAAGTTAAAATTTGAATTAAATATTAAATTAAAGATTGTTTAGCATAAACCATCAATGTAGTTTATATAGAGGCTGCAAACTTTAGAATATCGCATTTTACTGTATGACTCAGTTCATCTAACTAGTTAAGGCTTAACAAAAATTAGCAAAGACACAGAAGTCAGAGAAATAATTTTAAGCCAGCTATGGTTAACCTGAGTACATTTTAGGATTTTATAAATCTCAGGAAATTATCATCATACAACAAGCCATACAAATCCAAAGTATTTAGGAGATATATTGTTTCTTTAGTCTAAAAGAGATACACTGTTAATCAGAGAGCACAGTAAGACTAAGAAGTTTTATTATTAATGTTTCAGATGGTCAACTTAAGATGGTACAGTCATGGCATATACCCTTTGGTTACAGATTTTTACAGATTTTAACCATACCCAATACGCTTAAAAATCTTTATGCCAGAAAGTTTACATAACAGTCTTACATATCTTGAGACAAGATTTATATCTTAGCAAAAGTTTTAGAGTTAAGCCCAAACCAAAAGAGTATGAGATGAGTAACAATAGACCCCACTGGGAATAGTCTGTTCCTTTGTTTTGCTCTCCTTTCTCTGTCACACAGTCAAATGACTCTTCCTGATACGGGACACAGATTTTGAAGGAAAACTTTAATAAGCATATACTTGGGTCTAGAGGAGAAGGGAGTCATACCCCAACTCCAGAACCAACTTTTAATTGAAGTGGGACAGCATAAAACAACAATTTAATGCCACTCATACCTAAAAGATACCTGCAAAATTGAATCAGGTAAGCTGAAAACAAAGGCTTAGAGATAGGATTTTTTTTTTGAGCTCTGGTTTAGACAGAGGATGTAGCTGGAGGGAGCTGAGAGATGCCCCAGCCATGGAGGAACTTGTTAGGAGTGTGTGCATGCTGCAACTGGCAAACTCCTTCATTTTCTCCCCAACGTGCTCTGTCCAGCTCTGGACTCTCAATTTGAAAAAAAAACTTATAGATCCATCAAAGGTAACTTAAGAGGCAGGACATCTACACAGACTATGTTGGGAAAGACCAGACAAAAACAAACAGGGCTAGGAGGGGAGAAAAGGGAAAGTTTGAGCATAAGGAGTGGAGAATCTCTTTCCATTTCCCCAATTGCTTGCAGTATTTGTAAAAGTCCCTAATAATATTGGGACCTAGGGTGCTATTAGGCGGCCATTGGGGTTGGTTATCTAAGAGATATTGAGGCCAAATTTAATTGCAAAAGTGAATACATTTAGGCTTGTACAGGTCAGGTGCCAGGTAGAGGGGCTGGAGGTTTTCTAAAGGGCATCCCAAGGGGAAATGAAAGAGTTTGGAAGACAACATTCCCACGATGAGAAGTAGGAGGAAAAATATCACTTCAGCCAGTAGTGGAGGCATCTCGTGGACTCAGAGCAAACCAGAGGAATGACACAAGCTATTCAGTGGAAAGTCACTGCACTCCAGGGTAGTCAGAGTTTAGCCCGGGCTTTCCAAAGGGCCAGAGCATGAGGAAACAAACTCTAGGAGGAGGTCCCATCCATCCGAAAGGGTCAGTAAATGAGGTTGAAAAAGGCACAGAGGCCTAGAGGAGGTGTGGGATTATAGGTTGCTCCAAAGGGAAGGTGAGAAAGAGAGCAGGAAGGGACACAATTACCCAGCTGGGCTTCTGTAGCCTAATCCTGGCTTTTCTCTAAAGGGCGTGGTCTGGCCACTCTGCTGCCTCAAGGAGCTGGGAGTAGCTGTTATGCCAATTTAGAATAGTCTGGGAGAAGGGTGCTGGGGGGGGGGTATTTAGCTGTTTGCACCTCAAAGGGCTTACAGTTTCTTCTTTATGAAAATACGTATTTCACTTTTCTATCTAAGCTTCTTTGTACATTTTTAAGTTATCATTTAGAATATTGAAGGATAGCCAGGAGGTGGTGGTACACATCTTTAATCCCAGCTCAGGAGGCAGAGGAAAAAACAAAATAAATATATAAGTAAGTAAAGAAATAATGATAAATAAAACAAAATATTGAAGGGTGTTCCATTTTCTAGTATATTTTCATTTTTTTTCTTTTTTTGGTGTCTTAAAACTTTTCTTACAGAGGTCTTTCACCTTGTTGGTTAGATAAATTCTTAGAGACTCTTAAAGCAACTGTGAGTAGTACAATTTTTCTGATTTATTTCTCTACAAGTTCATTACTGTTGTATGGAAAGCTACTGATTTTTATATGTTGATTTTGGATCCTGGAACTTTATTGAAAGTGTTTATCAGGTACGAAACATTTTGTAGTTCACATTTTTTTAAGTATAGAATCATGTCATCTGAAAATAGAAATAATTTTACTTTTGTTTCCAATTTTTATTGCTTTTCTTTCTTTTCTGCCATTGTTCTTGCTAAGACGTTGAGCATTATACTAAGATTAGTGATAAAGTCCAGTGGTGATGGCACATGCCTTTAATGCCAACATTTGGGATGCAGAGGCAGGTGGATCTCTGTGAGTTCAAGGCCAGCCTGGTCTAGGACAACCAGTGGTACAGCAGAGAAGCCTTGTCTCAAAAAACCAAAACTAAATAAATAAATAACTAAATGAAAAGATTGGAGATATTAGATACACTTGTCTCGGTCCAGATTCTAAACTATGTGGTCTTGATTTTCTTCCATTTAGTATAATGTTTGTGATAGTTTTGACATATGTTGCCTTTATTATATTGAGACATATTAACATCTATTCCTATTTTCTTCAGGATTTGTATGACAAAGCTACATAGAATTTTGTAAAATACCTTTTTTGCATCTATAGAAATGATCATTTGATTTCTGCCTTCAAGTCAATTCATATGGTGTAATACATCTGCTAATTTGCATATGTTGAATGAATGTTGCATTCCTAAGAGAAAATTGACTTAGTTATGATGTATGGTTTTAAATTAATCTTGAATTCGTCTCCTGAGTGTTTTGTAGAAATTCTGTGAAACCTTGAATTCTAGACATGGGAGTGCTGTTGAACTTATAAACTGACAGCAGTTATGGTTACTTGAACATACCTGCGCAAGATGGGGACTCTCAACATTCCATCATGAATTAGTTCCCACTCCCCTCTGTCTTTGGTAGCTACTGGTAGAGAAAGAGGTTTTGTTTTTGTTTTTGTTTTGTTTTGTTTTGTTTTGCTTCATTTAGCTATTAGTTAGCTGTCTGTGCTCCAGGAAGTAACCCTCAAATACAGCTTTGCAGGCAACTCTACTAACACATACACAAAAACATAAAACAGGAAGGTCCTTGCTCCTTCCTTAGCAAAGTTCCCTTGCTAAGGGAACAAGAAATTCAGCAGGAATAGGGAATGGGAGTGTGGAATTGTCAAATAACAAATAAATAGTGTTTTTAAAATTGAATGTACTAATCCAGAAATTTTTGCATTCATTTCCCAAGATTATCAGATTATCAGTGTTTTGTCTTTTGGTGACTATTCTCAGATTTGTTAACCAAGGCATTTCCTCATAGGAAAATTTGTTCCTATACATTCTCTTATCATAAGTCAGAATAACAAAAAAAAAAAAAAAGAAGAAGAAGATTTGCCTGTTGCTTTGTCAAAAAATATTCAATTTATGAAAAGTACTATTTTGCTTTTTTTAAAAAATTTCCATAGGGATAGGCTACAATGAATTCACATTTATCACAGCCTTCAAATGAACAAACAAACAAATAAAAAAACCAAAACTCTTTAAACTAAACTATACTGAAACTTTTGTCTCCAATATGTATTTCTCCATTTCTGTACTGCCTAAAAGTTATTTTCAAGTCAAATCCTTCTGACATAATAATCAATTTCTATTTTAAGATTCCAATCTCTAATATTACCTACTTAAGATCACATTATTTACCCTATAGTAAATGGGACTAGAATTTAAAATATAGGAGTTTTAAGTGCTTGTCACTGCTAAACAAACATATGTTCTGAAGGTTATCTACACTAATTAGGAAAATGTGGCTTATTCAAAAGAAAACATTTTGCATTAAACAGCTAAGATGGTACATGCCTCTAATCTCAGGACTCAGAAAGCTAAAACAAGATATTCTTCTCAGTTCAAGGTTATACAGGGCTACACAGCAAATACAAAGCCAGTCAGAGATGGATAAGAAAATCCTACCTCAAAAAGAAAAGAATTTTAGATCCAAATATGTAGTTTAATTTCATATTAAGTGTGACTATGTTTGTATTCCTAAATACATAAATACAATCAGCTTAGTTCCTATGTTATTTTTGTATGTATATGTTTCAGGGATGATCATATTTCTTAAATCATTACTGAGAATTAAAGAATAAATGTGAAGAAGTGTGAGTTTTAGTTGACATTAAGAAGAAAAATGATATTCAAGAAAAACCTCCAGATTTACATAAATAAATTCAAAGTAATACTCTATTGGTAGTAGCTGAAAATACTCTGATGGTAGTAACAGAAATTATTCCATATAATCTCATTCCATATAATCTCAGAGGAAAATATCATATAGTGTTAGATGAGAAATAAAGTCTAGAAAGAGAAAGTTTTTCACAAAAATCAAAGCCAAGTAAAGTAGGTTCAAAGTATAAGAGATTCAACTTTTTGTCTTTTTTTTTGTTAAAGAAATTCATACACTATGTTTTATGTTAATCCTTTCCCCAAGACTTCCCAGATCATCCCACGTCCATCTTCATTTAATTTTTGTTCTTTTTCTTTCTTTAAGTGCAAACAAAAAAAGAAACATAAAAATAGCACCAAAACAAAAGATCTAAATAAGGAAAAGACCAAAATATTAAAGCCTTTCCACTATTTGGTTTTTCCTGCTTGTGTATTAGCCTTTTCTATATGAAAACAAAATATATACTTCTCTCAAATCTAGCTCTTAAACTTATGATAAGTTATCTGGAGAAAAACTACCTGGCAGTAAGAATCTAAAAGATGAGTTAGACAATCCATAACTTCACATATCTTTGTGTACTAATGTGGACAATTGTCACTAAAACCACAGATAACTATTTTGAGTCAAAGAGTTATAGCTCACTCCAACAATGGTAAAAAAAAAAAAAAAATCATTTCCCAAGGACTTCAAGGATCAAAGAGATGGCTGGGACAGATATCTCTAATATGCTGTGGTGGGAACTTTTACTTTCTCTAATGCACAGACCTTGACCTTACTTTGTCCGCTAGACTCCTTTGATGGTAAAATTCTCAAGGGCATACTCCTTTTCTCTGCCCTACATTTTAACTATATTTTTTAAATGACTGGAATTTTATTTTCAAAAATATAATTGCAAACAATGTAGCAGTATGGCTTTGGTATTTAATAGAATCCACTTCAGCCTCATGTGTGACCTTGGGTCACAGAGTCTAGTTCCATATGAGGAGGTACTTGTCTTAATTAAGGTTACTATTGTTGTGGCAAAATACCACAAACACAAGTAGCTTGGGGATGAAAGGGTTTCTTTGTCTCAGAGTTCCATATAACAGTTCATCATCAAAAGCAGTGAGCATAGGAACTCACACAGAGAAGAAACCTAGAAGCTGGAGTTGAATCAGTGGCCATGGAGGAGTGCTGCTTACTGGTTTGCTCCTCAGGGTTTGCTCAGCCTGCTCTCTTATCAAACTCAATGCCAGCAGCACAAATTAAGAAAAACTTAATTGGGACTTGGATTCACCAGAAGGCTGAAGAACTAATGAAATAGATCTATTTATTAGAATTTATAAACAATTTAAGGAACCATAAACTTGTTTAAAAGTTACATCAAACTTTTTAAAGCAGTATTCAGAAACAATTCTATTTTATTTTCTATTATTATTGTGCACACAAAACGGTGACATCTATGTGGTGTTCAATGGACAACTTCATAGAGACAGTTGTTTCCCTCAACTTTTACATGTGTTCAAACCGTGATACATCATTGGATGACAAGTGCCTTCATTTCACTTACCTGTAAAAATTTCATTGTTTTGCTAATTAAACTTGTTTAAATGTGTATAACAGAATGATTGATGATCAGATAATTTAAGGTAGTATTAACCATGGTTAAGAGTGTGATCCAACCAAAAACATCCCTCCATTTTCATGACAGGTGCATACGTGTGCACAGAGACTCACAATTGCACGTATGTGGTAATCACCATTGCTCACACAAAATCTAGTCTTCTGGGCAAGTCAATTATATTTTTCAGAAAACATAATGACATATTTAATACCTGTATTTAAAATTATTATGAATATGACTTCTGTTATCAGTCATTATTAGAAAATATGCAGGAATTTTTACTGGTATGTGTTTTACTAGTATTATTTGCAAGAGCACCCTGGCAGGTGACACATACAGTTCATATTCATTGTATGGGGCTTTCATGTAGCACTATTTATTTTAGTCTATCATGAAATCTTGACAATCTGTTGAAACCAAAATTGGAATTCTAGAAATTAATGGTGGTTACAAAGAGAAATATTTAAGAAAACAGATGTATGTATCATATTGACCGAAGAACATCTGTAAAAGTGAATCAACTGTGTTTGAAATGCGTGCATGTGATAGAAAGCTCTGAAGACTCCAAAGGATGCAGGGTTTAACTGCCAATTTCCTTCTTAGAAGGAAGCCTGGTTTAATTAAATGTTTGTATTTGACAGCCATGCTGTGATTGATCCCCAAAATAAGAAGAGAAGTCACCTGTGAACTCAAAAGTGAGACTTAAATCTGTGGTCTAGAAAGTCAGATTTCTGACTTATCAGATTTCTTCTATATTATTGGATGTAATAAATATAATGAATCCAATTTTTTTTTTTTTTTGCAATCGGTCATTCACACAGTGATACACGAATTGGACTGCCTTAACAGTTCAAAACCTTTAATGTGAATAGTTTATTCTCAGCAATTAACAATGTTCTGTATTATTTAACTGCTATGTGACATAAACATTGTTTACATTCATGTAATTCTTCTGCATCAGGTTTGCTTAATTTTGGAGATATATATTTAATATATAACCTCAAATGTCAATTTTCTATTTTCTATTTAAAAACTTTCAGTTACACCAGTTGGATGTTAGTATTTTTCTATCTAAACAATCTAAAGAAAGCTTTTGTAATATTTACCCAGATAATAAGGCTCTATAGAAATATTCAATAATCTCCCCCAATATAATTATAGAAACATATTTATGCAGCAATGCATTTAAAATGCACTGGGTTGATTTCTCCACAGGGCTTGCATGTCATAGCGTTTTGTTAACCTACCCACTAATGTACAGTGCATTAGACAACTTTGCTTTGCATCATCAATTAGAAAAAAAATAATAACCAAAAGAGTTTGCCTTCCAAATTGTTAGCTGCCCCAGTGCTGAAAGCCAATGATGTGTAGAAAGGAAAACCCTCATAACTCCTTGCCTGATAAATGAGTAGGGAGAATTTGACAGATCAGAACGAGATGAAGCAGCCTAAAACATTTGGCACAATGTGCGTCTGGCATACAGAGACTGCCTGTCAAATGCCTATGACTCCATACAGCAGCTAGGGACCCTATGGAGCAGCAGATGGGCCATTAAGGTAGTATTAATGTAGATGCCATCAGTTTTCAGTTCTGACTGGGACATACTCTTTGGAACTATGAGCAGCTGCTGCCATTTATTGTGACAGCTTCCTGCTAACTTTTGCCAACTGGCACAATCTGACTCTTTGTACCTGAGCTATTAAATGTGTGACTTCCACCATTTTATTCCTCCAGAGAACGCTTTTAATAATCCTCTAAAGAAAGAGTGAAGCATTTATCACCCAAGTGAATATACATACCATGCAGTTCTATTGTACAAGGTTTCTGCTCAGTGTTAACAGAGCTTCTATTAACTCATCCATATTAAAACCTAGCATGGATCTTTTCAAATGTATGGAAGATGTAAATTGAAAATTATCACTCACATTAATTCTAAATCTTGAATGTAATAGTGATGCATTTCTTAATAAACTAGAACCTTTATCTTTTGAAAGATTTCTTTCCTAATGAGCAAATAAAAATAGTCATATGATATAAGGTAACATATCAGCTCTACAGAAGTAAAGTGTATTGTGATTTTTGTAAGTTTGCATACACATATTTTCTGAAAATGTTTAGATATAACTTATGGTTTTATGCATATCAGGAAATTTTAGGTGTATGAATGGATTTTAAGCTCTTTATCTGCATAATATGTCTACTGAAAATTGTGAAGAATGCATGATAAATGATGAGAATTGTACATTTCACAGCTACAGAATTATTTCCACTGTAAGGCAACCAAACTATTGGCAGAAGCCACACTTTGCTGCTGTCCTTTTATCCAGCTAGACTTCGAGGGATACATTGCATCATTTTTGATTATGTCAAACAAGAAAGCTCACAGTAAAGCACAGCATACGGTTTGTCAGACAATAAAAAACTGCAGCAAATCATTATAAAAATGGCTGGCAGACATATTCATTATGCTGAGCTAACTGTCTTTTCTGCTTCAAAAATCTCCAATAATCTGTGCGTGAAATTTCTAAGCAAATCTCATCCTTTCAAGAATACACTTTACAAGGAAATCTGTCTATTAGCACATGTACACACACACACACACACACACACCACTGTATCTTAAAGAATTTACCCATTTTAATCTCTTTTCACTATATGCAGTGATGAAATGCATCTTTTATAAAACAGAAAAGATGGAATTTGCCAACGTGTGAACCTTAATAATACAGCTATTGGACTGCTTCTTAAGACTTGGATTTATCAAATAAATGGTGGGAAAGATCCCCCCATTGTATGGAAAGGAAATATGTGAAATGGTGTCACAAATCAACCAGGGAGTGGCCAGAGGAGAGGCAGCAAGATGACAACGCACTCTCAGAAATTTCCTGACTGAAATGGATATCTGACAGAATTTGAAACTTCAGTAATGAGCAATGTATTTGTTGTGACTCAGGGCATTTGTGCGGACAAGTGAGTTTTCATGCGTATTTACTTTTTAAGTAGTTTTATAAAGGGATTATAAGGTGTTATTTTAGGGCCATTCCAAAGAAGAAAGCTTATATTATGGAAATCAATCAGAACAACAATCTTGCAAAGGGAAGCAAAATTCCTTTGTTAATATGTAAAGTGTGCAAAACAGAAGTCTGAACAGAAAACTCTTATTCAAGTTTTAATGCCTCAGTCTAAACACATTAGTTGATGTGCTGATCTGTCAGAAGTCTCATAGTCTGATGTGTATGTGGTTTCCTAAACATATTCCACCTTATCAAATATAACCATACACATAAGATGATGAAACAGCTTATTTGGATAATTTAGCTAATGGTGATTTAGTGATTCAGTTACTTTGCAGGAGGTAACCTTTGTAAGGCTATTTTAGGCTGAAAATTTGTATTTAGCTGTGTAAAATAGTCACAGTATATCAGTAGAATTTTTAGAATTCTCCATTTTCTTGTTTGATATCAGTTCCAAATTAAAGGTGAGCCTACACACACTATATTTAAAACACTATAAGGGTGCATCTGAGAAAGATGGACAAAACTAGAGCATTATGGGTAGTTGGTGTTTGCAGCAATGTTTTTTCATCAGAATGTTTTATAGGGCTTCTGTACAGAGGATTTTGTTTTTTGGTTTTTGGTTTTTTTTTTTTTTTTCTTTCTTCATACTTGATGATAAAACCAAAGCTTGGTATATAGACCCACCGTAGGCTTTCTCCTGTACGAAATGAGAAAGTCCACGGAGACCAGAGTGTCTGGAGATTAACACCTTTAAGAGTAATTGATAGCTTTACAGCAGTGCTCTGACACAATGAACCTGGCATCAGATCACAGAGGATTACAGCCACATGCCTTCCGAGGAAGACTAAAATCAGAAAGTCACAGAAAGGTTATACTTTACGAGTCTCACTTTAACACTACTCCTCGGAAGTGGTGAATTTGTATTCTAAAACCTCAGTTTCCTATATTCTATTTTTAAGTCTAAAAATGGTCATGTGAAAATCCAACGACAAAAAGAATATTTGTTTATCATAGTGGATTATTAAATCATTCTCTGAAAAATTGATTCTTAACACTAAAATGACATCTTGCTATGAAATTTTATTTTGGCAGTCAGGACAGGAAACATGCTGATATATTCAAGACTCATGCTTCAGGGTGGTCACTAAAACTAAGCACAGGTATATTTAACTTTCTTGAACTCTCTGTGGGGATGCTTTTGTAAATCCCTGCATATTCATGTGGAATAGAGCCATAACATCAGTGAGTACACATGTAATGCCTAGGACTGTTTGCGATGATGGTCTTTAAAGGCAGAAATGGTGAAAATGCTTTATTGGAAATCCATGTACAGAATCTATACTCCCATATCTTCTGAGGTGCCTTCCCACAGAGATCTCACTCACATGTGTAATCTGGTTCAAACTGCTATTGTCACTATTCCATGAATAGAGATATTTCACTCAAGTAGGAAAACAAGTGAAGACTCTAAGAATAAGGTACAGATGATATGTTTTAAGATTGACTATGTTTACTAAAACATGTACATTCTTCTGTGTGTTTTGAAAGCCAGCAAGGAAAGACTGCAAATCAATCATTATGAAGTAAATAAATGTAGCCTTTCTGCTTCAGTTTATCCTCAGCAGGAACAGAAAGGCTCCATTGCCCATCCCCAGATACGTGTAAGGAGTTGTGGTTATATGATGTTGACTATATAGTCCTAGTCTAAACAGGCTTTTAAAACATAGCATTTTAAACTGGGAATTTAAAACTAAATGTTGGTTTCTCACAGCTCTGGGAAGGAGGAAATCCAAGATCAAGATGTAAACATATTCAGGATTGATGAAGCTTCTCTACACAATTTGCCAATGGCTATTTTCTTGTTTTATCCTTCAGTATCAAGAGAAAAATTAGCCTTTCTATTAAAAGGGTAAAAATCTCATCAGTACGTGTTATGCCCTCATAATCTAAATCACCTCGAAAAGGCCCAGCGTCCTATGGCCATCGCACCTACGATCTAGAATTTTGAGATATGAGTTTTCTAGGGTAATAATCAGTTACCCACAATATACAAAGTGACAATCTAAGGTTCATAAGTAGTGTGAGAACCAAGCGACAAAACTATGAAACGTGAACATAGTCTGCTCAGCCTATAAATAGGTATTTATTAATTTGAGGCGTCCGAAAGATACAACTTTCAATGATACATTTTTCTTTATCAGTGTGCAATTTTGTTAATTTAAAAAGTAAATCAGTATGCTCAGAGATGCAGCTGAAGCAAACTGAAGTAGCCAGAAGGGTAACAATGGCCTGGTTAGAGATACTTTAGAAAGAATAGCAGACCCTTGAGTACACATGACAGTATTAGTAGTGATATCTCAGAAAATGAATAAAAGTAAATACTTACTTCTTTGCTGGCTTTTCATTTCTACTGAAACAGTTTATCTAGAAATGGTTTCCTAAAAACATAGAAATTTCAAATTAGAACAAAAATAGAGACGTTTGCATTTCTGTTTCTCAATGGCTGACAAAGTATGGCTCAAAATTCTCTACAACATTTAAAAGTTGTTATCCTTCTGCCTCTGCCTCCTTCAGTAAATCCTACTGGCATGTGCCACCACAGGCCAGGAACAAGAGACTGGATAACCCAGAAATGATTTCTAATGATGTCATGTTTTGCTCATAGATTGATACCTAACCCAGTCCTGATACCTAACCCAGTCCTCACCACAGAGGTCCCCATCCAGCAGCTGATGGAAGCATATGAAGAGGCCCAGGCCCAAACATCGTGCAGAGATTTGGGAAACTCATGGAAGAGGGAGAGGAGGAATGACAGAAACCATCCCTCCTGAGGACACCAGGAGAACAAGCCTTACATTATCAACTGACTAACAGTCTTAGTGGTCGACAGAGACTGAAGCCATAGACACGGAACCTGGAGGATCCCCTAAATATATCTCATGACTGTCTGGATTGATGTTCTTGAAAAACTCCTACAGGCTGGAGTGTGGGTGTCTCTAATGATTTTTTTTACCTAACCTTGAGACCCTCTTTCTCTTGCTAACCTGTCTGGCCCACCCTTGATGTAGGGATTTGTTCTGTAACCCTGGGGTGGTTCTTTTCTGGGGAAAGGGCCAAATGTTGTGGGTAGTGATCCAGAGGAGGGTAGATCTGAGGGAAAAGGGGGTTGGGGGTTGGTGGAAGGAGATGAGGAGGTCTAGGTGTATTCTATAAGTTTTATGAGAGAAGAAATATATATATTTGAAAGTTATTTTCTAAATTTGGTACCAAATGTGGTTGCTCCAGTCCCTTTTATACAGTGGCATAGTATTTGCACATACCCATCAGTACTTCTGACATAGCTCTTCTCGCTCATCAGATAAATGCAGAAGCTCCAATTCCCAAGACACATAAGGGGACTATGCTCATAAGACTATTTTCATATGAGTTCAACTGCTTCACAGTAAAACTTTTTCCTTTAAGTTTAAGTGATTTTTTTCTTTCCCCAGAAATAGACCAGAGAAAATGTAAACACTAAATATAAAGATAAAATGAGTTCTTCCACACTCATCTCTCAGCATGCTTTCTCCTGTCTGATTATTTTCTCATGCACATTTTATTCTCACAACTTACAAACCATCTCGTTTGGGTCCCTTCATTAATCTTCCAGTGGGTCATAAATGGAAAACAACTATTTCTTGCCTGGAACCAGAGGAAGGAATTAAAATGTCAACAAGAAAGGTAGTTTTTTTTTTTTTTTAAAACTAGGAAATTATATAAGTTGTCTACTTAAAGAGTGTTTATTCTGTTTTAATTACTCTGTTTCTCACCCCTCTACCTCATGCTTCTTTTAAGTATAGGAATATCTGGGATGTCAGGTAAAATTCCACTGACTTGTATTATCATAGAGTGCATTCTTTGATCTACACAGGTACCGATTACTCTAAGGAGGCTTTGTCTAGACAAACCTACAAGCAGCATTCTTCTCCCTTTATTCTTGCAGAGCCTGCTCTGCAGATTGAGAAGTTGAGCTGTCCCATGGCAAGGTCCTTCTGGTGCCAATCAGGTTTCTCTTGTAATTCTGTCACACTTTCAAAAATTAAAACTTCTTCAAGTACCATTTTCTGACAAAAGGAACTTTCCCTCAAAAGAGAGAATTTATATTTTGGCCTTGGTGGTTCTGCTTTGAACTGAAGGTCTTCCACCTCTAGCACAATTGTCAACACATACAGCTGACAGTAGGTACCAGAAAACTGGGTTCAGCTACTGCTGTTTCTTTACAGGTACATTGTAACTTCTTTCCTGAAGTCCCCAGGAGTTGCATGCCCTACCCAAAATCAAGTGGTGTACAACCCACATACTCTTACCCAGCATATACATCTATAATTACGCTCATCAGATAACAGAAAGTAACCCAACCCGCCATATTCCCATTGGCAATCTTTTAGATTGATGGTCATTGATTCCTGATCTTGACTGCCGTTCTTCACACCTTCACATATTCCTTTCACTTGATTATACACAACTTCCCTGTTATGTGTAAATGAACCTTTGCCCACCCCAACCTACCTTATTGAATACCCCTCCTCTCCAAACCTAAGAAAAATGACAGGCAATCTAGACAATTCTGCTTTCTGTGTTTTCCTTTTTACATAGTTACTAATAATCCCACTCTGGACTTCAAAAGGTATTTCTAACCTATTGTCTCTTTTCTCATTGCCACTCCAGTTTCCTAGGAAACACAAGCTGCAAAGCAAATATATTTCCGCTGTGTTTTGAGAATACTTCTATAACAGGAATCCATCAGGCTTGTGAGTAAAGAAAAAGAGAGAGGGTCTAGAAAATTTCTCTCTAAACACTTATCTTGACCAAGCATGTGATCCACTTTGTTGATGTCAGCAGGTGCCTGCCAATGTCATCTTTCTCATACATACTTACTTCCCTCTATTTGATGAGTAGGGAGAAAGCTAATCTACAAGGTCAAGGTGAAAGCACATTCAATATTTATATTATTGCCATCATATTGACAATAATTTTTTGAGTCCTTTCTCTTCTTTTTCTAGTGTCAATTAGTTGAGAGTAGAATATGTTGTTTGTGGCTTCTTTACTTGAAAATAATTAGAATAGAGATGAAAGGAGAAACGAATGTGCTAGCTAAGTGATGTAATAGGATTACTACTTGAATGCTAATTCTTGGTGGTGAAATATTTGGTTCAATGTCTTTGTGTCTTCATCCTGCAATGGAATATGTAAAAGAAAGACTAAGAAGGCAAGGAACTCCTTCTCGGTGCCATCTAGGGGGGCAACACAGAAGGAAAAACATTGAACGACAGTGCACAAACATTACATTTCTTAAAAGTCTCCTCAAAGGACTGTGGAGAAAGTTCAGCAGGTAAGAATGCTCGATATACATTCATGAGGACCTGACTTTGAGCCCATAGCACTCACGTGAAGAACGGGATGTAGCCACATTTGCTCTTAACAACCACAGTACTGGGAAGTAGGGTGAGCCGAGGAAAGAAGATGGCTAGGGATTGCAGGTTCAGTGAGAAACAGTGGCTCAAGGGAAGACTAATATGAGCAGGAAACCCACACATCCTTCTGTGACCTCAGCACACATTTTTACAGACACACACATGCCACACAAGTGCACACATATACAAAGGACATGAATGCAAATGAAATTTACCTTAATCAATATTTATAGCTTTCTATGATTGTAAATATGCACATATAAAGAGAAATGGGTATGTATCCTATATTTAAGATAAAGGCCAAAAATCCAGACTTACCCAAGGATTTATAATTTATAAAAGATAAATTGTGCCTTGTGTCCTTCAAGATTCAAACTTTCTGGGCATGTTTTGAAAGGAGATAATTACGTAAAGGTTTTTAGAGAGTACAACCAATTTCCTTGGTTATAAAAAGCCTATTTCTGTGAAGCACTAGCAGGACAGAACAGCCTGCTCTGACTTATAACAGTATATATGAGTAGTGCAGAGCAATCTTGTTGTGAAGAGACTATTTTCCAAATGCACCAGAAAGTCTAAATTATTTCTTTCTGTTACCTTTTAATTGATATGATTTGATTTTTTTCCATGTGCTAATAATCTAATACAACCACTTTCCATTTGCACTCCTGTCTTCTGAGCCCTGGAGTACACTGTGTGAGGAGACGTGAGGTACGATGTCATTACAATTGGCTTAGGGTCATGCTGCATTTCAGTTGATATTAAAAATGTCTTTGTGTGATGATGCCAAATGCTAGATAAATATGAATTTTGTATGAACATTGCTGGTGAAAAGCAGAACTTAAATTTTCTTACGTTCTGCCATTCAGGACTCTGTCTTTAGAAACATAATTTTCAACAGAGTATGGTCATATCACCAGTACACTATGCTTGTTAACGGAAGAGCATTCGCCAATAACCACTGCATTTTTTTAAAATTCATATATTATTCAGATTACTTTTAAAATGTCAAAAAAATGTGATTTAGTTAATAATGGTAGGAGGAAAAAGGGTCCTAAGAGCAGGCAAAAGAATCAGAGGCACCCCCTGTCCCACTGTTAGGAAACTCACAAAATCACAGAGCTAAACAACCACTATATATATATATATATATATATATATATATATATGCAGACCCATGCAGGCTCCATTATTGCAGTTTCAGTCTCTGTGCCCCTATGATCCCTGTTTAGTTGATTCTGTGGGCAGTGTTCTCCTAGCCACCTCAATGACACTGGCTACAATCCTTCCTTCCCCTCTTCTAGACACACTGAACCTGGTAGAAAAGAAAGTGGGGAATAGCCTTGAATGCATAGGCACAGAAAACAACTTCCAGAACAGAACACTGATAGCACAGACAATAAGAACAATAATTAATAAATGGAACCTCATGAAACTGGAAAGTTTCTGTACGGCAAAGGACACTGTCAATAGGACAAAATGGCAGCCTACAGAATTGGAACAAGGTTTTCCTCAACTCCACATCTGATAGAGAGATGATATCCAAAAAAAAAAATAAATATGTGTGTGTGTGTGTATACTCAAAAATCTACATATGAAAACACAAAAAAATCCAATTAAAAATGGACTACATATCTAAACAGAATTTTCAACAGAGGAAACTCAAACGACTAAGAAACACTTAAATGTTCAACATTCCTAGTCATCAAGGAAACGCAAATTAAAATTACTTTGAGATTCCATCTTATACCTGTCATGATGGGTAAGCTCAATAACACAAGTGACAGCTCATGTTGGCTGTGCTGTGGAGCAAGGGGAACACTCCTCCATTGCTGGGAGGAGTGTAAACTTGTACAGGCACTGTGGAAATCAATATAGCAATTCCTCAGAAAATTGAGAATTGACTTATCTCAAGATCCATTACTCCTGGGCATATACCTAAAGGATGTTCCATCCTACCACAAGGACACTTACTCAACTATGTTCATAGTGGTTTTATTTATAATATCCAAAAACTGGAAACAATCTAGATGTTCCTCAACTGAAGAATCGATAAAGAAAATATAGTATATTTACACAATGGAATATTACTCAGCTGTTAAAAAGGTGACATCATAAATTTGCAGGCAAATGGATGAAAATAGAAAAAATCATCTAGAAAGAGGTCAAGCAGACCCACAAAGACAAATACGGCATGTAGTCACTTACGAATGGATTTTATCTGTTACATAAAGGATAATCATGCTATAATCCATAGACCTAGAGAGGCCAGGTAACAATGAAGGGGGTAAATAGAATAACTTTTGTGGGAGGACTAGGGACAGGTGCGTATTGGAACAGGAGGTAAAATGTCTGGATGGAGGGAAGGATGGAGGGATTGAGTATGGGGAAAGATGACTGGAATTGGGGTATTGGAGGGGGGTGATATGGAAACCTAGTTCAGTGTAAATTCCTTGGAATCAATAAGGGTGACCCTACCAAATTTTCAAAATAATAATACAATAAATTTTAAACTTATATTGTATATAAAGAAGAGAGAAATATATTTAAATTTTTATCATAAATCTGAGAATATAGGCACAAATATGCACAGGTAAGTAGATTATACATATATATACCTATATGCACATATACTTAGATAGCTAATATTCTTCATGCTTTACTATATAATAGAAGATACCTACTTGGTAGTTTTCAGTATTTGTCATTATTCTGTGCCATTATTTGAATCTGAGTTCTGGGGAAAGGAGTCTGTAAAGAAGGGTGAGATTTTTAAGCTGAATGTTTGAAGAATTTTATCTTTATGCCAACTCAGGTATTGAATGGACTCCCACGTACAATTTAAGTTAAGGTTAAGATGCCACTTTGAGGAGTGTAGAACAGATAGCTTAAATATTTTTCAGAAAATTCATGTAGCTTTTTCACAGCTTTGTCGCCAATGAGGGAGTACAAGAAGTCAGATTTAGCAGTTCTATGTTTATTGCAGTATCTTCTGCATCTTCTGAATTATTATGAGAGTCAGTCAGCATGGTTGTCTAAACTACCAGATGGATCAAAATTGATCTTTAGATTTCAATTTCTGAGACCATGTGTACGAGTCACCATCTACGATATCACGGACACCCCACAATGGAGCATAAAGGTTGACCAGCTAGATTGGGAATACTCTAGCACAGCCATTCTCAGGTCTTCTTGTCTATTACTCAGATGGGTCCCTATGGTCAAACCGCTTTACCATCTGTGAAATGGTGAATCCGTCAGCTGACGTGATGCTTACTGCAGGTAAAGGATATAAAAGCATTATTTGGTTCAATGGTCATTTGTAATTTGATATAATTTTATTCCTAGAGAGAATTCATTAAGTCAGGTGTATGACATACTTTGGATGGCAAAATAACATTGCATGAGTCAATTTATGTCTGCTAAATTAACCAAGTTCTCCATCTAAACATAAGTAAGGAAAAGTAGAGTTTCCACATGCATGAAGGTTTTGCTTTAATGCCTGTCTTGCATCACGCGATCTGACATCTTCAGTTACGATGCAGCGTGTTTACTGGAGTGTGTCTCCCCAATATTATACCTGCATAAACCATCATCTAATATGTTGCCTTGAAATTTACAATCAACATTTGACCCAAGCTTTTTCAACCCCAAAATTCATGAAACTGGGAACAAGGACATTATACATATAAAGTGTGACACGAAGTTTATCCTTGGCTTTACAGAAAATGCATTTCATTCATATAAAAGTGAGGAGCCTGTAGGGTTTCTGTGGTCATGAGTAGCCCATAATCTTCCTCCTGCTAAGGAACAGATTTTAATTTTATTTTGTTTGTAAATATTGAAATGGGT
Organism: Cricetomys ansorgei; assembly: GCA_026225945.1. Taxonomy (NCBI): domain Eukaryota; kingdom Metazoa; phylum Chordata; class Mammalia; order Rodentia; family Nesomyidae; genus Cricetomys; species Cricetomys ansorgei. The sequence goes on along the minus strand of JAMJFZ010001230.1, from coordinate 3,291,659 downwards.
CAATGAAATACCCATTGCCTATATTTTTGATTAGAATCAACTGAGCAGCAGACAAAGCAGACACAAAGGAGATGCAAGTTCATTAACAAGTAGGAGATGGCAGTCTTTGTAAGTGTAGGCTTTATAGATCAGTTTAATAAATTTCCAAATGCTTTATGACTCAAGTGATTAGGCATTAGAGCTAATTACTCTAAGTATTTTTTTTTCTCTTCAAAGCTTACTTCCTACTTTTACTCTCTCAACTGAAACAATTAGATTCGCCAGGAGAAATGGGTAATGTCTTTTCAAACCATATTTCCCATAACACTTAGTTTCCTGCAGCAAATCATTAAACAGTCAACAGTCACATTTACTTTTCAGTTTCTATACAGCTTCAAGCAATTATTTTAAAGGGCAAAAGTGAATTTTTTTCTTTACTACCAAATATTTTCTCCTGCCCCCAATTAGACAGACAGGTTATTAAAGAAATTGTTCTGTTTCTATGCTACTTAGCTCTGCTTTCTGTTTCAGTGTACTGGGAATCAATTGCAAATGCCATGAAAGTTCCTGGGACAAGCAAGAGAGTTCAGTTTGTAAAGAAATCAATGACTGATTGTTGATATGCAATATAATAAAGAAACTTCTGTTAATAAGGTGAGCACCCAACCATTGTATCATCTATGAAACTACATCCTCCAGAGTTGACAAATTACTAAGAATCCCCCAGAACAACTGCCTTTTGTTTCATATCCAAAATATAAAGCAAGTACACTTTAGTGACATGATATTTTTCCTGGCACCTTTCCATAGCCAATTCCATTCATGCAGAAAAAGGATGAAATTCCATCATCCGAGCATGACATCTCAAAATTCAGACTTAATGAGAGCTTTGGCAGCTTCTGTCGAAGGCAGACAGTGATTAACAAAACACTTCAGAGTACAAGGCACAGCAGTGCTCAAAGAAAACAGTGATGATCTCCACTTAATTGTAGAAAAGCCCAAAGCATCTGCCAGCCAAGGAGAGTAGGAGCCATAAGGAGCTATTGCTCAGATAGGCTGTCATCTCCAGAGATCAACAACCATATGCTCAGCTCAAGCACAAACTCCAAAGAAGTTAATTTTCTGACAAAATACAGGGATAAATATGACATTCAAACAAGTGTGCTCACTCATCCTGAACACACGTTCATCTGCACGCATCAGATTTATGCATCGTTTAAACACAAGCAAATATAATTTGTTTGGAACACAAACATTGCTGCATGAGTACAGGTATAATTAATCTTTGTCTGCTCCACAGGTTCTGTGTTCTACTGGCTAGCCATGCTCTCAGTAAACTTTTGATGAATGGAGAAATCACTTGTTGCTTCTTATCTACACATACATCACTTTCTTTCATGTTCTAAAATAAATGCAAATTTTCAATATCAGGGCTAAAAAAAAAATCTTATTGTACCCAAGATTTGAGCTTTATATATACAGAAACATATGTTACCATGGATACGTGTATATGCAGAAAATCTAGAGTTGACAAGTTTTACATATACGAACTTTGAATCTAATTCTCTATTAAATAGACCTTACCTTGAACCTATGAATCTACCATACTGTGCACACCGAGATGAAATCCTGGCAAACCTACTTAATGTACAGCCTAATAAATGAAAAGAAAGATTTTCATCTAGGATGTAAAATCTTTCTTTATAATGTTTGCAGAGAATTTGCTAAAATACCTGAATTTGGGTGTGTTTTAATTGAAATAATTCAAATTTGAAAACAGAAGTAAAAAATAAAAGACCTTGGGGTCACTGGGCAGGGCCTATAGACCAGCTGCAAAGACTTTGTATGCATTTGACTCTGAGTTCAATCTCCAGAACAGAGAAGAAAGAAGTTGGTACACTCAAATATTTTATTAAAAAATGATCAGAAAGACAAACCTTATGTTTCCCATTATTTTGAGATAGAAATAGCCCACTGTAAGACTTCCTCTGAAAACGCAACATGTAGCATCAGATGGACTGGAGTCAGCAGACTATTAAGTGTGCATGCCTCGAAACCAGGTGTTTGATTTAGCATTTGTATACTAGCCAAACGGCAGCGAGATTTTCGGAAGTGAGCAACTACAATCCTTATATAAACGGAAGAGGAGCATCTGGCAGGAAACAGTGCTTCAGTAGCAATCCTAACTTCTACTTTAAAGACTCACGCTATACCTCTCAGAACACAAATTGCATTTCTTTGTTTTTACCATCAGTTTCTCCCAAAGTTACACATTGAAGAGTAGGCATGCATTGACTGTATTTGTAGCCACTCTTTTTATGATGTTCTGAAGTGTCACTAGAGGGCTAAGGACACAGCTCAGCAGTCCAATGTTTGCCCAGCCTGTAGGAAGCCCTTCCCCAGTGTCACACAGAGAATTATCGGAACAGCTTATGAAATGAATTCATTATGAAATGAATAAGGAAATACTGAAACAGTCTTTACTGCCACATCTGTATTCAGCATTTACTAATTTTGTAAATGTAATATCATCGTGCAGTAATCATCTAAGATAGGAACAATTTTTAATTTTCTCCAATTTTAAAATAAGTAGGTGCCCGTAATACTCTGTAAAATACTAGCAAGCACAAAAAGAAAAACTCAAACTGTAGTTAGTACAACCAAAATGATTTACTTTATTTTTTTATTTTATTTTATTTGTTTATTTTATATTATCTTATTTATTGTATATATATGCAAATTATTATACATGTCATATATGTATAATTTACCACCGACCTGCATTAAAACATTCTTTTTTTCTCTCTTATAATGATTTCCTGTGCACATTTAGCACTGCCCATACTTGAAAAACCTTTTCAACTGCTGTTTAACATTCCACTATCAAGGTGAACTTACTTTTCAATGACCATTTCTTTTTTTATCTTTTCTCTACTAGAATTTAGTTCAAGTATACAGTTTTTTATTCTACCAAGGAAGTTTTAGATAACAGGGAAAAGTTTCTCAATGAAAGTAAAAAAAGAAAAATTAATGCTCAATGTTCAAAGGTAATCAAGCAAAGGAAATGTGCTTGAACCTTGTGTGTAGTTGATCCTTGGAGTGGACACAGGCTCTCACTCTTAATCAAGAAGCTATCTACAATTGTCAGCTACCTGAAAAGGAAAAATTACAAAAAAGGTCATCTCATCGGGTATATTAACCACTCTTAAGGGCAGGCCTATCAGTAGACAGCCCAGATAAAACCAACTCAATTGTATTTTTGTGGATATTTTTCTCATAATGCTTTGTATATTTTTTGTCTTCTTTTATGCTTGTATATTATGGTTTCTGTTCTGTGATTTTATGGTCTTTGTGTGTGTTTGTGTGTGTGTGTGTGTGTGTGTGTGTGTGTGTCTGCTAAAGAGAAAGACAGTGCATGGAGTTGCATGGGTGGGAGATGCGGAGGATCTGGGATAAGTAAAGGGAAGAGACTCTGTGATCAAAATACATTGTATGGAAAAAATTTCAAGAAAAGTATTAAAAAGCAAGTAATATTACATTATTGTTAGATTTTGTAGTCTCAAGTCAGTCTTCAAACATGCATATACCATCTTGAGCAGTTTCGCTTAAATAATCTCGCCCCTGATCTAGTGTAAGACCTTCCTCAGCCTGTTTTTTAGAAGACCATAAAATAAGTGTCTTGATTCACTGTTCCGACTTTTCACCACACCCCTTTCTTAGCTAATGACACCATGACCACTGTTTCTCCGGAAAGCACCTTTTAAGCACATCACACTTTTGTCTTACAGTATGTCTACTCTTTCTTCCTACTTGCTTTCCTCCTTCTTGAAAATATGTTGTCATCTTCTCAAGCCTTTCTTTCTTTCACCTTCTGCATTTCCCATTTCAGTCACATTCCTATTTTCTCTGCAACCAGATTGCCAAAGTGACTCCAAATCAAATACTGCTCCAAAAGCTTTCATTCCAGATCTGAACACCAGAGAACTCATGGCACACACCTTGACGAACGTGAAATATAACCTGTCATACTGTTTTATAAGTAGGTCTTATCTCCCTTCTCGTTGTAAATTGCGAATTTCAGAGATAATATGGAAGGCCATAGGTCGACAAATTTCTCTTGAGACTAATTTTTCTTTTCAGAGAGAAATATCATTTTCTGAGTGTAAGTACCTGATGTAAACTAGATGACTCTGGAATTTCCAATTGTGTGTAATGAAGACTACCTTATCCTTGCTCAGTGCTGACCCTTTTGTGCCATATGATATTTTTCTTACCATTCTGACATTACCATGAGCCATGGCTACTCTCCCATAAAATTGTAAACTGTAAAATATTCAATAGTCTGTCTAGTAGTAAATATCAAATACTCAATGTACTGGGACTTTATTGTCTTTCTTAGTTTAGTTTTCAGTGCTTACTTTTTCAACTTCATAGAAAATTGTATTGTATCGTGTAAAAAAAATAACTAGGATGATGGGGGAAATTTGAGTTAAGAAAACAATTTAAACAGTGGTATCCAAAACACATAGGAAATCAGTAAATATTGATAGTATAGGTTTACAAATATCAGATGGTTAAACATGTCCTATATATAAAACATAAACTACAATAAATATGACATTTGATCTTAAAAAATGTTTGAAGCTGCTTTCTATGCTAACACAAAGTTGACCCTACAAGCTCTCAGGAAATAATAGGAGGATTGTCTGAAACTGGATGGAACACTATACCACCATAAGAAAACATGATATAATAGTGACCTTCAAAGTTGCATAGAAAGCATGTCTCCCTAAGTAGATGGCTGTACTCTTGTATAGAATTGACTCCTGAGTGTTTTGTCCTTCACTGTGAATCAGCCTTTATCCTTGATCGCTATTCGATACTATGAACTTAGATAATCACAACACTTCTTGATGATGAGTGAAATGCTTGCATATTATAATGGCCTATAAGGCCTGACAGTGGGAAAGATGTAAAGGCATAGTTCTAATGATGGTTCATGGAATCTAAGCACAGAAGTTTAAGAGAAGAATGTATTTATCTTATTCTGTAGGATACACATAAAAATTCCAGAATTTTCAGTTTGTTCCTCTGTGGTCCTGCCAAAGACTGATTTGCTCATCATTTAAGTATTTTTCTGTGTTCCCTGTAGAGTAAGCTCTTTCAAAACACAGATATTATCTTAACAACTCAAGAACAAATAAGAGATTACCAATGACTAAATAGTTACTTGTCCTACTTCTGATAAAAAAGAAACATAAAAAGTATGGTAAACTTAACCAAGTAAAGCAACATTTTTTCAAATATAAAAGAAGAAAATACAAATAATCCTCAGCTTTGGAATCATGTAGGTCAGTCCTGGTATTCACACCCAAACTGAGAATGGTATATGGCAACAAAACTCTCCATGAGTCTGAGTTGCCTCCTGTTTAAAGTACAGATAATGTCTGAGTTGCCCATCGTTTAAAGTAGAGATAATACCTACCAGATACATAGACAGTGAGTGTTGCACAGAATTGTACAGAGAGATATTTGTTAAGTAGGAAGATACATAGATAGATAGATAGATAGATAGATAGATAGATAGATAGATAGATAGATAGATTATAGAACTTAATATACATTTTAGGCCTGATTATTTTTTAAACATTTGTTTTTATCACCTGTCAGCCAATTTGCCCAAAATATGCTCTCTGAAATGCTTGCTTCTATTGGTATCAAAATTGTAAAATATTGTAAAAATGAGTCAACAATCATATATGTGTTTTTAAAAATGTCAACGAACAGTAACACTTTTCCCAGTTACATAACTTCTCAGAGGGCTTGATATGCTCAGGTGCCTTTGGAATGTTGAGAGTTACAACATGCCAACTTCCCACATATACTTTATAGGAAAGTCATTTTTCAACAAATATACAAAATGTCAATCTCATGAGGTGACCTTCTGCTCTAAGAAGGACCTCAAGGACAGTCAGGTCAAGTAGATTTTGCTTGGTGCTTTTGAGGCCCTACTTTTAAAGATCTATCGTAGTTATTTTTCAGGTAAAAGATTTTATAGTCACTTGAGTCATATTAGAAACTGACTCTTCTGTTTTAAGACTTAGTTTTGCTTATATTTATGTGTATTTTTTGTGCCTGTGCATGCCAGGTGCATGCAAAACCAAAAGATGGTCATGGATCTCCCAGAGCTAGAGTTACAGGAGGTTGCACACCCTAGATATGGGTGCTGAGAACTGAACTCATGTCTTTTCAAAGAGCAACAAGCACTTTCAACTGCTAAACCATGTCACCTGGGCAGAAATTTCGCTCTTAAGATAGCCTGCTCCCACTAGCTAAAGTTGCTGTATCTGAGGGCCAGCTTGCCTCCTGACTCAGGATAATTTTACTGCAAGTATTTAATCAAATCTATAAATTTGAAAATTGAAACGCGTTATCTATCAGGTTCTCATTTTTATTAGTTCTTACAAGTCCTCATATAATATAACCTATTAAATTGACTTTTTTAAATAATAATTTGAATAAATATTTATACTCAAATTTCATACAGTACAGAGAAAAGAAGCCTGGCAGTAGCTGGGGCCATGATAGTTGGAAGAGACTTAAAGACGATCTTGTAAGAATAGAATAAATTTATAATTATATGTGACAAATATATTTTTTCACAATTTTTCTTTATGAAAATCATGTTGTTTATTAAGCACAATACAATCCTTAATCTTAAAACACGTGGCAGCTGATCTTAGATATTTCTTTTATTTTCTACTGACATTTAACTTATGGTACAAGTAAGGACCAGAAAATTATTATTCCTATGGCTGTCTGATCTTTTAAACAGTTAACAACCGAGAACGGAATACATAGAAATAAAAGATCATCACTCCTTTGCCTAATTTCTTCCTGTGACTGCACACATATCTACAGTCTGCCTTAACCACAGGAAATTGACATTTTCTACATCCTCATGTTAGCATGACATTAACTGGCCTGGAGCATTGCATTCTGCTAGTATCTCTTTCCCTTCTTATTTTTATGTATTTTATGCTATTTTTAAAGTCATGCTGTTGAACATGTCCTGACTGAATATGAGTGAATCCAAATATCAGACCTTTTAATATGAATACAAATGTCAGATTGCAGGCACAGTCTTGTTGGTTGTATCTGATAAAAGAGAGCACATCCAATGTCAAGTTAATGCCAGAATGTCACATCAACTTGTGTCCTTATAAAAGCAGGAACACCATACTGCTGATGAGTTCTAAATGAATTCAAGAACACATAAAGGTTTCAAGTTAACTTTGAGAAAGAAGGAAAATTCAAGTGAGTAAGATCCACTGCCAACCAAAGTATAAAATATATGGGAGAATTATGATATTTTCTTCCTAGGTATTTAATTGTTAGTTTCAAATTAGTTGTCAGTCATTTAGAAATAAATCTTAACGACAAATGGTATTAGTTATTGCTGTTTTGTTACTAGTTTTACGTCTACTCTCTTTATAGTATACCATGTACAGCAAAGTCATTTACATTTTCAGTAACCTAATTAAAAAAAATTATCTCAGGTGATAAGGGGCCTTTTGACCCATATCCAATAAAGTTTTGATCTGAACAGTTTCTGAAGGAAACCACTGATAACCAGGTGGCCGCTGTTTCCACTGCTCTTGACATAACATAGTGTATTGAACTCAGGTGCAGGCAAACCAGATTCTAATTATCTTAGCCTGCTTGAGGGAATGATCCCGTTTCTTCACTGTGGGCTAGCCTTCATTTTACCATTCAACAGAAAATAATGACACTTAATGTAAGTTCTATAAAGACTTATTTTGCCTTTGCAGCATCCTGAGCTCTGAGCGATGCCAATCCATACTCCTTTTATTTGGGCAAATCACTTTCTCTTTGAGGCTGTGGAAGAACACCAGCAGAGGAAAGGGTACTTAGTAGAGGCGCAGTATATAAATAGCTCTGCTGAGAGCATTACAAAGGCTCTGTTGTGCTATCACACAGCACAGCCAATAATGTACAATATGAAAAATTCCTGCCAAGTGCACAGAGAACACAGACAATGTTTGCCATTTCTCTGATCAGCTGTTTGTTATGTGTTGCAAGAGCTTATAGCAATAGACTCAGAAAAGTCTACCACACCCCAAGTCTTCCTGTTATAATAATAAGCATCTCTCTCTCTCTCTCTCCCTCTCTCTCTTTCTCTCTCTGTTTCTACAAACACACATATGCATGTACACACACATCCACAAACACAGAGAGAGAAGAGGAGAGAGAGAGAGAGAGAGAGAGAGAGAGAGAGAGAGAGAGAGAGAGAGAGAGAGAGAGAGAGACGGCATTAAAGACTTCAGGAGAGTGTCCACAATACACAGTAGGTGGGAATGAGATTGAAACTGAAATACTTCTTTAGAAACAGAAATGGAATTTCCACAAGAACCAAAGCCTTATGAAGTATTTCCTTAAAGATGCCCACTCTTTGCTGAAAGCATGCAGTGCAACCATTTATAGAACGATTTTAACATCAGCATTGTTAGAGAAACTTTACAATGGAAGATAAGAATCCATGACTTATTTTAAGTACTAAAAATAGTTGTTAATGTTTAGTAAAATATTAAAATTTCATTTTATAAAAATTAGTTTTTATTTCTGTGATAATCATATAATTACATTCTTTGCCTGTTCCCTTTCCTCTCTTTGTGCCCTTCTATGTAACTTCCCTTTCTAACATTCAAACTCTTACCTTCTTTTTTCATTATTATAACACACATATATGTATATATACATATTGAATATACATATATAATATATAATATGCACATGTGTATAGACACATGTATACATATACACATATGTGTGTTACATGTGTGTGTATATATATATATGTGATACATATGTGTGTATATATATATGTATATATGTATATATTCCTAAATACAACCTGCTAAGTCTGTAAAATGTTACTTGTATGTATATGTTCTCAAGGATAACCAATTGGTCATATTCAAAAGATGGACTCCAAGACCATTTTAATGGATCTTAGTTTTTGAAATGTGCACTGAGCTCTCTGATGGCTGATTTGTCAACTCGAGATGGTTGAGAAAACATCAATTGAGGAGCTGCCTTCATCTGATCAACGTATGGACATGTCTGTGGAGCATTTTCATGGTTGATAATTGATGTAGGGGACCCCAGGTGAAGGTGGGCAGTGCCACTCTTTTGCAGGTAGGCCTGGGAATCAGAAAGGGAACCAAACTTGAGCCTGGCAGCAGCCAGTAAGCCTTGTTCCTCCATGGTCTCTGTTTTCAGTTCCTGCCTCCAGCTTTACCTTCTTTCTTGGCTACCTTGGATGATGGACTATGAGCTGTCAACTGAAATAAACCCTTTCTTTCCAAAGCTGCCATTGGTCTGTGTTTTATAACAGCACCAGAGAAACAGACTAGAGCAGACACATACAAGAACATAAGAGACTTGAATGTTGACGACTAAAATTCTCTTTAGAAAACACAGGCTTTTTTTTTTAATTTTAGCCATCTTCAGTAAACTTTTTCAGTTGTTGTAGGAATAATATCCATGGAAATTGCCAGGAGAGGTTATGTTTGCATTTTAGCCGCACACATCAGATGCAATAATTTGCAATCTTTCATTTGTCTTATCTTCTTACCTGTATTTCTCCTCTGTTTCTGTTACAGTGACACATCCGTCCTTTATTTCACCTCCTCCCCCTGACACCTGAACACTTCCTGTTCTGCTTCAGTTTATTATTTCCCAGACATTTTAATGTCATCTTTATTTTCTACTTATTTTCCAGGTGCCTACACCCAAGTTCCTCTCTTCTTTGTTGATTTCTGCTTCAATTGTCATCTGTTATTTTCTATTTTCCTGTTTTACACTCCTCACTCCTGCTGCTTCTTCCCTCTCAAAACCTTGAAAGAATAGGAATTTTTTAAAATTATACCTTGTAACGTTCTCATAGTACAGGTAGGAAACAACACACAAGTTGATCGTGTGGTATGTGTAGAGGTTTTTCAATGAGATCCAATCATACTTTATATCCCCATTCAAAATCTTCCTGGGCTGTGAAATCATTCTTTCCTTTTTCAGGAAAATGTGCTGGCTCTGTTATTTGCCCCTAAAGAATTGTGTGTGCAGCTCTACTGTACAACTTGTCATGTTATATCATAGAAGGGTATTCATACATTCATGTGGTCTAATAAAGTATGTATATGTGATTTGGCAATATGTGACTCATATGTGATTTGGCGACGTATGGCTCATACATCTTCCCCCACCCATGAAAATGATATCTTAATCCCAGAAAGTCAGCAGTAAGCACAAGTTGAAAAACAAATACATACAGATCGAATGACTTTATATCTCTGCTTATTGTTTCTCAAGGAAGTGACTTTATGTGGAGAACCCTCAGATTTCTGGTTTGTACTTGTGAAGAGTTAGGTCCCTTTCAGCGTGCAGAACTCATCCATTTAGAGACACTAACTTGGCTCCTGGGACATGGTAATTGCTCAGTTCATGTTTTCTTTCCACTTGTTAGGAGTGCACACCACGGGTAGTTTCTCTTAAAGTGCAACTGTGTATTCCTCAAACAATTTTTCTTTTTATTGCCAACGCTGACCTCCAATGTCTTATTGCATGTCTCATTAAATGATATATAGATTTCCTAAAGGTGACATTGAGGGCTTGAAGATTTTCTGTAATGGGCATCTCTGGGGAGTAGAAGTTCCAGATGGCTCATGGCAGAGCCAGCTGTCCAGGGAACACTGCTTGATGAGGGCTGCGGTCCACAGAGATCAGAGGGTGGGGACCCATCTGAAAGTTGGCCCCATGACCTGAGATAAGATTGTGTGCACATCAAATATGAGACCCACAATTTCTTCCATTCATGAGCCATAAATTATTTTTTTCAGTGTACCAGTGATGGTAAACTTTTCTACATTTAGATAACAAACTAGCCAGTGCTTATGTTGTAAGCGATATTCTTTGTCTATAGAAAACATGCTTTATTATCAGTATGCTGAAGGCAGGAAAAGATCCCAATATCAATTATGCTAAGAACATAGAATTTAATCTTAGTTTTGTATCTGAAGTGTGTTTGTGTGTGTGCATGAGGGGAAGAGAAAGGGAGGAAGTGGCAGGTGACAGAGGAGAGAGAGATCATTTTCTTGAGCATTGATCCTGCTAACATACTTTTTCTATATTTGGCAGGAAGGGGAAATGCAAATTTATACCTTCCTAGAAATTAGAAATTTCTGCTTCTATTTATTGCCTCAGACATCAATTACCTCTCCAGAAGGTATTTCTCAATTCATCAGCTTTCTGAAGCTACCCTAAAGAAAAGCATCATGGTTATTTCTTCCCCTAAATTACATTGAACATAGGACTTGGGATTGTATTCCTGGAAATTTTTGCCACTCATCTTTGTGTATGACTTTGCTTATGCACTTGGCTTACCAGTGTTTTTGCCATGAGAGACATTACATGACACCTCAAGATGCTGAAATTAATCATATTGTGTTTGTGAAATAATTTCCTATGGTCCAAGGTCATTTTTAAGTTCATGCAACTACTTTCAACTCACCAGCTTCTGTGATAGTCCTGATGTATGTACTTCACAGTCTATGTGGAAGATGAGTTTGTCTCCTTGTCTCCTCACTGAATTTACCTGGACCTCGAGAAATAACAACTACCACTTAAGGGTGCCAGGATCACTATTGAGGAAAGGATTCCTTATTTGACTGGGGCCCAGCACAAAGGGTGTCTTGACCATGACGAGTCTATTGTTTCTCCTGACCCAGGCCCAGTGCTGGCTGGTAGTATCCACTTGATAGATGTGTGTTTTGAAGATAGCATCCTCTTTTTGCTTTACTTCTCTCAGGGGACTACCTTCAACAATTTAAGTATAATATGATTGTTCCATTCATCCTTGAAATTTTCCCAAGTTTTGTACACTGAGAACCACGGTTTTGAACTTGCTTATGCTGACATTATACTGTTTCATTTAAAAAACAATATTGAGACCTAGTGCATAAAATTGTTTGGGTCAAGTTGAAACCTTATGTTGCCAAAATAAATTAACAATTAAAATAATGGTATACTTTTGGGAAAAAAAAAAAAACTATGTATTTTTTTGTGAAAACTGCTTAAAATCCATACTAGGTAAGAGTTAAAATGGAAGTCAATGTTGTCATCAACCTAAATATTGATATCTCTTAATGGGTTCAGTTGAAGTTTCATTACAGACTTATAGACTTAATTGGAAAACATTTAAATCAAAAGACTGCTAATGTCAAAAGAAGAACTTAATGAGACTAATTTTTTTTAAAAATATTCTCTTCTTAAGAAAGGTGTGAGTGGCAATAAAGAGCCAATTAATTTTAAAAGTCTTCTACCCCAAAATTTAACAACCATAACCACATTTTATTAAACTATTCTCAAATATAAATTTATCTGGTGGGAAGTTCTAAGGAAAAGTGTAAGATATTTTATACTATCTTACCTAATGACAATTTTTACTTCTTCATGAGACTCCCAGATTATATGTCTGAAAACACATTCTAATGCCTCAGAGACCTGAACAACAGTGTAACACAAGATTGGAATTATATTCCAGAAATATCCCAGAATTGTAGTTATCTAAATAGTTAATTGCTAGATGTGTGTTCCAGTGTTTGACAGGTGGCCAAGAGAGACCATTTTGTTTTGTCTAGGGTAAAAAGAGGAAACTATTTGATGATGTACATATTATAAAAGTGCTAATGTTTTCAAACTACTTTAAGGATAACTGTGAAGATTGTTTTTAAACTTAATCTTTTACAAGGTGGGAGAAATTAGTACTAAGTGATACGTTGCAGAGCACAGAAAATGCAACAACCAACAATAAAATTCATGAAATGGGATTACAAAGGACTTTAAACATAAAATGATGCTGAAAAATAAATTTTTAAAAGTGGAAGAGAGCTCTGATAACTACTTTCACTTCAAGAGGTGTTGATCAGTACTTAGAGGAATACATGTTTCTGGGGAAAGGCGCTAGAATATGCATGAATGGGCTTTTGAACACTTCTTTACAAGTTTTTTTCAGCCATAAACCACATAGAAATTCTTTGCTGTACAATGAAAAAATGCAAAGATGGATTATGTTTAAAGTAAGATAAATGATAAGGGGGTAGTATCATCAACTCTCCTGTGCTAGTAAGATACAGGTCTTGGAGTAAGAGCATAATCATTAGAAGATTTTTATGTTTTTCTTCATTGAGCTGAGGATCAATAGTACATGAGCTGAAGGGAGAATATTGCCAGAGTCAAAGTGTTTTTAATAAATACAAACTTGCTAAGTCCTGGCAGATATTTGAATTGCTATTTATGTATGTATAAAGTAAAAGGGAGAATGCATTTCTTCAGAAGTATATTTCTGTGTTGAAAACTTGGTAGGAAATCAATCCCAAGTTAACTCAAAATTATTCAAATGATAAGTATATCATTTGACTCATGAAATTCTTTTAAAGATAACTTTGGATCATATCAGTCAGTGTAATAACAAACATCAACAAATCATCTAGCATATAATGAGGCTCAATAAACATTTCCTAAGAAAAGTAGAATCTACTAAGTATATTGATTTACACTGTTGATAATAGAAGTAGAACATAGAAAAAGGGAGTTTTCTATATAATACTGTTTTCAAACCTAATGGTATTAATACAAGATGGTGGAATTTTAATTCTCAGGTTAAATATAAGGTAGATATGGTACAGAGATGAAGCAATTTTTCTAATAGTGTAGGAGTCCATTATTCAAATCCCCATGTTTAAATACCATTTTACGCCTTTGATGAATATCTTAAAATCTTGACACTATTCGCTTAATGAGTAATTATTAAGTGTCTTCAAGTGACAAAAATAAGCACTGAGTTATAAAAAGGAATCAAGTATATCCCAGTTTATACTTCATTACCATACTGTATTGAAGATAGGTAAAGAAAAGAGATACTTGGTGGATAGATCGAAGATTGACAGGTGATAGTCAGCAGATAGATAGATGCTGATGCTGATTATGATTAAGATAGGTAGACATGTAGAGACATATGTAGATAGATACATAGATATTTCAAAGGTAGATGATGGATACATAGATATAAATATAATTACATCAGAATGAAGAGGAAAGAGCGGGTGACAGCATAATTAGCTGATTTTGTAAGGATTCAAGTACAGACTTACGGTCAAATTATGAAGAAACATATGATATACATAAGAGGCACATGGCCTAGCTAAGAGAGACTTGTAATGCAAATGTGCCAAGGCAGGAGAGAGGGCATCATTTCCAGAGATGCATGAAGGAGCTTGTAGCTTCAGAGCACGTGGAAGTGGGAGCAAAGAAATTAGTGAGAGCAAAGAGGTGATGTGAGCTCTGGAGGAGTTCACAGGCCAAGACACAAGAGACTTTCGCCTTTTCCCACATGCCTGAGGGAATCCCTTCAGTTCATTGAGGAGAGAAGTAAATTAATTTAAAATCAACAATAAGCACCTGGAGAAACTTATTTCTTGGTGTTTTATAGATCACAAACCATGTAGAATATATATATATATGTATATATATATATATATATATACATATATATATATATATATTTCCATCCATGGTCTAAATTTTAGGATCTACCACAATACCGGGCAATGAATTTTATCATTATTCTATTATATGCTTATTGATACTATGTAGATCAATGTTTCCAGCCTATTTGATTCTCTTCAGTTTCAGGTCCATACAGCAAAGACTTCTATTTGCCCCTTGTCTGAGTCTCCCACTCTTCTTATTGTCAACTATCAGCAATTGCTTATCCTGAGCCACTGACATGCATGTCTTTACTAACATTCAAGAATATTTAGTAAAAGCATACTCTATATCACCACCATCAAGGTCCCATGGCCTGAATGTTCGGAGATAACAATATTAAATCAAAGCATAAATGTATTCAGAATGAAAGCTTGCAAGGCAGCAAATATACAAATAATACACACAATATGAATAGACTGTGCAATGTGGACTCATTTGGAGCCGATCTACAGCAATTCCCATGAAATCTAAACACAGAATGCTAAAGAGATACTCAATCCCCAGGGGGGGGGGGGATTGGGTGAAAGTAAATAAAGAAGAGAAAGAGAAAAAAGTTTAATTTGAATCTTTTGAACTATAGCCCACTCCATCAACCATCAAACAATAAAATGAGGTCAGAATGAAATGTGAATTACAAAGACAGATTTTGAATATATATATAAAGGCAAATACTGAAAACAAAAGCAAGACAAAGACAAGAAAAAAGACAAAAGTTTGATGCAAACAAAAATGGAAATGGTTAGGTGCAAGTCACAAAAATGTCAAGTCAAGCAATGTGTTGAAGTCCTGATTGATTTTTTTTTTTTTTAACATTGGTCTCAGTGAAGGTTTAACGAGAAACGGGACCAGGGTTGACTAAGTGAGATATCTCTTAACTGGATTGCCCAAGAATCTATGGAATAAGAAAAAAAAAATTCCAACATTGAAACTTAAATCTGATGATAATTTACCGTCACCTGCACTGACATGCTGGTCAGTGTGAGAAACTAAGTTTACCTAGAAAAACTGAAGACACATGTGTTCTGTGATCTACAAATCCCCTAACATTTCTACCCATGCTCACCATATGTGTACATATACTAGAGGATGAATGTTGGCATTATTTTTAAGAACACAGTACCTATAAATAAATGGCAAGCAACAATGAAAGGCACAGCTACAGCTGTGTAAGAACATCGTGGGATATTACATAATTGTGAAAATAATCTACTGTGAGAGCAGTTATGAAATAAATAAGCTACATATGTGTAGACGCCTACAAAATTATATATAAAGGCAAACCTCCCAAAGTGTAGAATAAAAAATATCACAGCACAGAAAACTATGATACAGCTCATAGTTGTGTACGTGAAATGGAACACATACAGTAATCTCAAGAGCACAATGAGAAAACAGGATTAAGGATAGTAACCATCTTCCTCTATTTTATTCAGCATGGCATGGGTATGATATAAGGAAAGAGTGAAAGTTTTAAATCATTGGTAGCATTATATTACCTTGGGGAACATCAGTATGTGAGTTTTACATTGTTTTTTTGAATCTCTGGTATAGCTTTCCCCTCTGTTTTAAACAAAGGCCAGCTTGGTGAGGAGATGATAAAGAACATATACACAGTTCTTTGAAGAATCTTGTAAAAGAGAGGAAAGAATATAAGAAAGAGAAGGACGAGGGAGTCAAAAATTATTATACAGGTTTCAATGTATCTTTTTAGTGTTATTTTAAGTATTTAAGTGTTTTAGCTTTTACAATTAGCTTAAAAAGAAACTGCTTTCTGTATAGGAAATATGGAAATAATATACATGTTTCATTGTGGTTGATTCGCTCCTCCTCATATCTTTGACCTGTTCCCCCACCATACAATTTAGTTTCCAGAATTAGCCCTTTCTACTTCTATTCTCATTCCTGTAACACCTTTCCTTAAAGATATAGTGTGGTTGTTATGCCCAGACCTTACAGGCCCCTTCGAAGTCCTTGATATAAAATCATTTTTCCTCCCACCTAGACAAAAACCTTGGCAGGTCTCCACAGAAGATCTTCTTCATAGAAGATCAAAGCTAACAAAGAATTTAACAAAGCTAACACAGAATTTCCTACCTCACACAATATTTGTGTTTCATGGATTTTTTTTCTAAGAAAATTTCCGTAGTGTAAAACATCAGTGATAAGTAAAAATGTGAAGAGTTTTACAGGATCCTTGGGGTATAAGTCCCGAGTGGATAGTTGGATCAGTCAGTATAGAGGCTTCTCAGACTGAAACCCGAATTGCTGTAAGATCCGAGAGAAGTTTTAGAAAAAGGAAATTTGACTGGTATGGTGTAGGGTCAAGAATAGGGTCAACAGAGACGAGATAACAATGGAAACAAACAGGGAAAGAACAAAAAAAGAAAAAATTTTAGGTCTTCTCTGTTTCATTTTATTAACAAAATGTTCTTTTTGCACAGTTACGTAGAGGAACACACCTAAAGACATATTATTAAGGCTTTTTAGGGGAACAAAAGTGTAGATTAAACTCAAATGTCTAGGTCTCTTGCGTCTTATGGTTTCATTTCTCAGCCCCTTGATGCTTATGCCTTCCTTCCTCATTTTTGCAACTTAGTGGCACAATATTCTCAGTGGATTGAAACCTACATATACATAGTAGAATGAACCTACATGAGCCAGATTGTACAGACTTGACAATTATTCACACATAGCAATTTTATTTAATCTATAACCCCACTCATTTCTTTCCCTCTCCCATGTTATTTCAAAGCTACAAAGAAGTTCATTTTTAAATAATTGCATATGGAAATAAAAATATGGATTTTAAAAATCTTATCAATAATGATATTGCTATTTCTTAGTATATTAAAGTTAACTTTTCTTAGTATCAAGTGATTGCAATTGACTTCTCTTTAATACTCGGGACACTCCAGAAAGCTCAAACTTTAAAATTCAGTGCTATGTGCTTCTAATTTTCTTAGATTTTTTTCCCTCCTGGCATTTTAGGAGACAATAGGATATTCTATGTAACAGATCTGCAGATTTGCCCAAGTTACAAAAATGTATCCCATTCGACATTCTTCAAAATGGAAGGATGCATTCTTCTAATTCTCCTACTTACATTCAAATTATTCAAGGCACCACACTTAACAATTAAAAGACTATTACAACCGTAATTTGAGCCCTGCATTATAGGAAGGTTTAAAGGAAAGTTGAAAATAGATCTTAAAATATTCAAAGCTTTACAGAAAAATTCATATTGAAGATGAAAATTTTGAGTTTTCACAACACTCTTCATGCAGAAAAGGAACCCGGTGCATGCACAAAGAAGCATGTCAAAATTCTTCAGTTTGTTCCCAGGGCTCTGACACCAGCTGACTGAGATTAAACAGCAGTGAGCTGGAAAAGCATTCTGGGTATTGGTATGCAAATGAATGCACCAAGCATTTCTTCCTATGGCTTTGGAATTCCCACAGCCACAACTACATGAAACATATATTTTAAAATTACATTTTAAGCAAATAAATATAACATTAAACCTATCGCTTTCCATAGCCCAAATATATTCCTAATGGAGCTAAAAATATTTTCCAAGAGGAACAAAATAATTCTGAGAAGATGAGATTATTTATCAGAGTCGTAAAAGATACATGGGAGCGTGTGCTGATGACACAATCTTGTCACTACAGTTGCTGCTCCTGCACACTGCCACAGAGACATTCCTGTTCAAGTCCTCTGAAGGATGCCCATGATGGCAGGTGTAGGAAGCAGGTAAAAATCAGTCTCATGGAGAGGAAATCCTGTTCACAAATGTTCCTGTGAAGGTAAATTTTCTAGTGTGTACTGTCCCCATCATCTGATATTACAAGAAAGTGATAGTACACTGAAAAATAAGTAATTGGGGAGTTAAAATAAAACTGTAACAAAACCAAACAAATCCCAATCATTTCTTCAGAACAGGAGCTCTCACAGAGGATTTTACAATTTATTCATATTTGACACCTTAGCTGCCAGCAACCTGTACTGTAAAGAGAATGGATTATGTCTTGCTTAAATGAAATATTATAATGGCGGTGTTTTAGCAATATGATACAGATTCTTGACTTTTCTCAGTGTTTAACTCTACCCCCTTCCCTATACCCACACTTCAGTGAAGTAGCATTGGATTCTAAAATTATAAACTGAAATGCAAAATGCATAATGCAAGCCATTCTTTCTTCTGTGTGAGCCAAGATCACTTCGCAGCATACCCCTGCAGGGGACCTAACAGGGAATTTCCAAAAACATTAATGTATTCAGAAGAATCGTCAAAATAAAGAAAGCCTGTAAACATTGTCTGTGGGAAGCTTTTTTGTGCCCTTCCTGAATGCAAAATGAACTCTCATTTTCCCACAGAAGTAGGATCTATTTCTGCCATCTAGTGACAACAAGTCCAGCAGATACTGAGAAAAGAAACACATTGTTTAAATGTGTTCAACAACTAAATCCAAACCAACTAGGACTTTGTACATAGGCACAGTCCTGAAGATGTAATCAAACACGCACTCGTACATACTCCCATGCGCACACACACACACACACACACACACACACACACACACAAGATTTTTGAGAAAGAAATTTTAAGTCAGGTTCCCAGGTATTAAATGGCATTGACCTGTTTCTTCTTAATCTTTGAAGCTAGAAATCAAATATATAACAGTACTTCCTATGTGCACATTGCTTTTCAAAGGTGCCAAATCACTTACACATGTGTTAACTTGTTCAACAAGAGAATAAAGGGGAAGGAGTACAGAGTACTCCCTCTAAAGCCAGATGTCTAAACCTAAAGTTTTTTGCTTTCTTATTTGAAAGTTTGTGAATGATCCATCCAAGTATAGTAGTATTTGGCTTTCCTGATTACAGACCTTGGTTCGATGACTGTAACTAATATCTGTCTATACAACATAGTACATAGCAAGGCTATAAGATGTATATGCAATAGAGTTAAAAAGCTTTTCTTCCAAGAATATTCTTTGTGAAACTTTACTATCTGAATATCTACAAGCAGATGTAGAACTGTTTGGTTGCAAAAACACCTTGGTCAAAGAAGGTAAGGAAAAGGAGTATGATGAAATGAAAACTTACTGGGTTTGTGAGGTGGTGTGTGTGTGTGTGTGTGTGTGTGTGTGTGTGTGTGTGTGTGTGTGTGTGTGTGTATTGCATGTGAATGTGGCAGGCACATGGAAATGTGAATGCACAGGCACATACAGGTCTCTTACTGAGTCAGAGGATCTCTGTTTTGTCTAGACTGGCTGGTCAGCAAACTCTTGAGATCTGTCTGTCTCCAAACAGCAATGCAGGATTTACAGAAAGAGGTGTGTGTTGTCATGTGTGCTTTTTGATGTGATTCTTAAAATTCAAATTCAAATCTTCATACTTGTAGAAGAAACACACTTACCCACTGAACCATATCCTCATCATCCAACTTTTCAGGCTTTAAAAGACTTTCTCTCTCTAGCTGTCATAATTGGTTTTATTTAGCTTTAAAATAATATCTTCTGATGGCTACTTCAAAGGAAACTTCTGGCTGAAGATCTGAACAGAATGGCCCCAAAGTCCAAAAGAGGTCTTCTCTGACTCTGTCAATACATAAGCAGAGAGCAGAAAAAGAAATGCCATGTTGTGGAAGGGCCAAGCATCCTGGATATCCTAGTTTCAAGCCAAATAGCAAAAAGGGAAGCCAGTCATGTCGTTCCTAATCCACTCACAAATCCCCAATAATGCAATCAGTAATTGTAATGCTTATAACCTAAGTACCTTATGATTGCTCCAAATTCTTTTTCTCTTTTTCTTAAATTTAATTTTTTTCTTCCTTTAAATTTTGAGATTATAAAGACATCACCTCTTAGTAGTTTTATTGCCCCAATATGGCTACAGCCAGGAGCAGACTTCTAGTCCATAAACTCTTGGTATGAAGCACATAAAAATTCCAGCACCAGGCAACTTCTTGAAACTTGAATTTGAAGATTTATAAAGAGGGAAAACAAAGTTGGTAACTACTTTGCTTATTTTGTGACATCTTGTTCTTTCTTTTTCTCCTTTCCTTTTAACTAGTAAGCACAACTTTTGTTTTTGACTCAACCTGTTCTTTCTGGGTCAGAGTGGATGAGATAGAAATAAGTAAATATCTTTCCAAGAATATGTAAGTTCTGTCAAGAGACACCTGTTTAGAAATAGGTGCAGATTGTTGGGTGGGACTATAGAAATCAGTTTAATTTTCTGTCCTTTTTATTTACATATATCTTATTTCTAGACTAAGTTTCCTGATTTAAATCCTATATCTCCTTTTCAAATCCTTTTTCTTATCTCCACAGTCCTTGCCTGTTGTCATTGGAGGAACACCTTCTTTGGAAATTTTCTTCTTTCACACAAAGACTTCAACCTATGTACAGATCAACTAATATATTGCAAATGTATATCTTTGTCCTAGAAAATATTTCTGAGATCTAAATTTGAATAGTCAAGTATGCCATCAAATTCTTCATCTAAAAGCACAATCTACATCTATAGATTTATGTACTCAAACCTGAGCTGCTTCCTCTTCGCATAGAAGCTCCTGTCCCTACCTTTGTCAACAGCTCTGGGCTCATTGCTTAGGTTGTTTGTAATAATTATGATATGGGCCTCAGATACTAAGGCTAGGATAGGACCATAGATTATACTGGGATTCCTAGTTAGGACAGCTAGCAAATTTTTGTCTTTACACACACACACACACACACACACACACACACACACACAGCCTTGACTGCTTTATTCAATATGTTTAGCCAGCATCTTGCATTCACGTGCATCTCAGGATAGAAGTTGTAGCCCTCAGAAGCCTCTAATCTCACAAGATTGAGTCTAGACTGCTTCTCAGGTAGCATCAGACTGACAATACTTGTGCAATAACACTGTTTAATAGTTTAACACAAGCACATAGATTATATCATATTCTTTCACCAATGTCTTTTAACAACATGAATGCAATAAACTCAACAGACATTAGTTTAACTTTGATAATCATGAATTTTATAAAAATTTAACTCTTAAGCTCCTCATTAATTGAAATTATTAAGGTCAAAAATTATAAAACCAGAAGCTGAAACTTCATAGCAATAATAAACGTTAGTTGCTGCAACAGTAAGAAGTGCCCAGGAATGCAAATCCAGAGGCATATGTGTAAAGTTTTGCCAAATCCTCAAGGATCTTGGTGTTAGCTGTGTAGTCAATGGGACTGTGAAGTGACTACAGTAGTTTCTGGCATCATATTTAAAACTGACATTTAGAAGAACAAACACTCTCTTTCTCCTTAAGACTGAAGGATAGAGGGAACATTTGACAGAAGTTTCTCCTAGTTTCTGTCACATACCAGCGGTTAGGCATGGCCTTTCCTGTGCCAATTCCTGGCATGGGCAAGTAGAAAAGCCATCATTGTCTTTGCTTAATCATTCTGAGTGTACTATTAAGACATCAACAACATCTGATTTGGAAGTGAGAATTGTCTTCATCAGTCCAAATGTGATAGTAAAATGCGTTTCAAAACCTGTAGCTGGAAGTTAATTACTGAATACATTCACCTGATCTCCACGGCTCAGATTGTCTGGATAAGTAGTTCAGCTGCTGAGGTAGATGCTGTATTATTCTCATTGCTCGGCTGTCTGATATGATGAATGATTTATATGATCTACTCAACATTCCAAGAAACGCAACTACCAGCGTTTTTCTAGCTTGTGTTTCTAGTACAGGCTTTCAGTGTGTAGGATTCTCATGCCTGAATGCCTGTGCTCCTTCTGCTGCTCTCAGGTCTCTCCTGATAGTTGCTGTCTTGGAAGAGAAGCACATAGTTGACAGATAGGAGAACAATATCCTGCCTACCTGGGAAACTAACATCTGTACATCAGAAAATGATAGGCATGAGGCTCAAACTGGAAGATTATATTTCAATGAATTTAGAGTAAAAAAAAAAGAGAATTAAATAGAATGAGTCAAACTTATTGATTTGAGTTATATGAAGGAAATTCCTCACTTTTCTCCATGGCGGAATGATTTTCGCAAGCTCCTTTAGATACCTAAGACTCCCAGGGAGGCAAACTCATTTCCAACTTTACTCTAGAAATTCAATGGGCATGGCTGATCAAACTGGGACCAATGGGAGTTCCTGTCAGGGAGAACAGGATTTTCCTGTTAAAATTCCTTTTCCCTCTTCTTGTAAGACTCTTTAGAGAATCTTACAAAGACTTTCCATTCAATTAACAGTTTCTGAACTTGTGCAATACTTGTAGCAGAACATCTCACACACATTTCATTAAATGCTCATTAGCATGGAGGACAGTTGTATGTATTTTATTTTATTGGTAGAGATTGAGCTTAGAGACATGGAATAATTTGTGGATTACAGAATTGGCAAGTAATTGATCTAGATAAGTTATGACCTTTTTATAAGGTTCATAATTTTTATAAGATCAATCTTATAAAAATTTATGAATGTAAGATTTTATTTTATCTTATTGATAACTCTAAAATCATGTCTATTCCAGAAAAGGAGGATAAAGCTACCCTAACAACTATAACCAAAATAGTATGAAGAGAGTTGAACTGTGTTTAGTAATTGTTCAGAGTCAGGCATAACAGTTTACATTCTGTTAGTAAACAATGATAGGCAGTTTATTTCTTTTCACTGGAGATAGCACTGGCTCATGTTCAGAGGAAGTTCATTATGTTGCCTATGCACAGAAAATGGGAAAATATAGTCCTTTTAAATATCAAGATGAAGTAAAAACCAGAGGTTTTGGTGAGTGCTGTTGACATCTACAAAATCGTTGTGTCATCAGCCAGCACTTTGTTTTTACTTGCATCCAGAAAGCAAAGCAGGATTTTCTGCCTAGGAATAGAAAATATAAAAACTTTGGACATTGTCGCACAATTTCCCCTACATCATCGAAAACATTCTTAGAAATCACATATAAGATCTGAAACATTTCTTTCTATATATCCCTTCTCCAAATGGACCCAATGTTAAAAGCCCTGTATAGGAAACTTAGGAGGAAAAAAAAAGATATTCTAAACATATGGAGACAATTTCACCATAAAAATACCTCCCAAATAAAAAGACAGATTCAGAATCATATGTATTATGTCACTTAGAAAAATAAGCAAAACAGAGCTGTATAGTGACCAAGGATGTAGTTAAGTTAGTAAAGCATTGCTTCATGCATAAAGCCCTGGATTAAGTCCCTAACACTGCCTGAACAGAGTATGTGTGAATGCTGTAATTTTATAATGCTGGAAGGCAAGGAAAGATCAGAACTTTAAGTTGTCCTTAGCTACAGAATGAGTTTGAGGTCAGTCTGATTGTGTGAGACCTTGGCTCAAAAGAACAATAACGGAAAACATTGTTCTGTATCATTTTTTTAAAAAATACAAAAGCATGCGCAATGCTGTTTTATACTGAATAATACAGAGGAATTAAGATATTATCAAACCATCGTTCTTCCCAGCTATGCTACCCTGAGTTAACCAATATTAAAACTTTAGTGTACTTTCTTTGTGCTCTTCCTAGAAGATCCTCCTAAATCAAAAGATGATTCTCTTAAAGAACAGTGTCTCTGACAAAATCTTTCAACGGATGCCTTCTTGTAGATCGAATGCATCTTTTCAGAGCAATGTATTCCTGGAACTCATGTCGACTAATAGCTGAAATACGCTCTCAGTACATTAACTTCTGTAATCACTCGCCTAATTTTTCAGTATTTGGACTATGTTCAGGATCTTACAATTATCACTAAGATGAAAATAAACACCAATATCTACATGCTTTGTGCATAATAATCTTTATTTTTGTACATTAATGCCTGAAATGAAGAGATTTCACTAAAAAGGCACATGTATATGTGAAAGCCTAATGGATAGTGACATACCATTTTATAAACGTTGACTCTAATGAGATGCGTCCTTTACTGTCTAGTTTGGACTCTTTCTGAGAGGCATAAAAGATAAGTGAGTTTTATCTTAATCACTACAAATCACTGAAATATTTTATTGTAACTTTTACTTTTGCTTACTAAATGTGAATATACATTATTTCAATAATTTATCTAATAAGAAAATAAAAAGAAGGGAACAGATGATAAAGAGATGTGGAATCACTAAATTCATATGCAAACTAGCTGACTAGAAGAGACGCAATGTCTCAGCCATATTTTTCTTCACCATATATATGTATGCTGTTCAACATCTTTGCTTATGGAAATGGATAGTGTAAAAAGAGATAGCCAGTATATCTTTGGAGGCTGATATAGTCCAAACAAAAGAAATATACAGTCCTTAGTTGTCTCCACACAGACCTGTGAACTAAAAATAACAGGGATGCATGAGGCATGCATTCCTATAATTTAATATATATCAGATTATATATAGTTATATTTTATTTATATAATATAATTAACCTCATTTGACTTTTCCTTATGTGCCCTAAAAGTACATGATGCAATTATAAAGAAACATCACATCCAGTATTAAGCATTTTATTTTCTAAATGAATGTATAATTAGGTCTCAATACAATTTCAGAAGCAAAAGTAAGAACAAGGAATGAAGTTAGAATTATATACCCAGATATTAGCATATAAAATATCTTGGTCTGAAGTTGGATCTCATTAACAATTTAACAATTTAAGCCTAAAAATATCAGAACAAAGTAGTGTCTCTCCCTTATTTTTCTGTATGATTGTTATTAGTAATCAATTTTAACAGTTGATCAGAGCATTAAGTATTGAATACTTTAATAAATTTCACTTTCAACCTGGGCAGGGGTGGTGTATTCCTTTAATCTCAGTACTTGGGAGGCAGAGGCAGGTGGATCTCTGTGAGTTTAAGGCCAGCATGGTCTACAGAGTGAGTTCCAGGACAGCCAGAGTTACAGAAGAGAAACTTTATCTAAAAAAAAAATAGTTTCAGTTTTGTACATGCAGAATATCTCCTAGTATGTCCTGGGATCTGAATAAGCCTGAGATCAGGGAACAGATAGGATGATCACAAAGTTACAACCTAAAGTGAAGAAATAATATAAATCTGATACAAGAAATATGCCTCACCAGGGAAATTAAATGGCAGTGTATCCTGATATGGAAGAGCAACATACTAACATGACAAAATTGGATGCCTTTTTACATTTGATGATAAGTTAAAAGGTATTCAAGCACAATACTTCTAACATTACTAGAAAATTACATACCATATATTCCATTCTCAGACCTAGGCAAGGACTCCAAGAAATACACTAATATGAACCACATAAAAAAATGTTTCATTTAGGAGGAATTCAGAGTATAAACATAAAAGAAGTCAGGAATGACATCCTGTGTTAGTATTTACAACTTAGTGATGGAAGGGAAGGTGCCCTGGCAGTTGGGAGCCAAGTAACCACATAACTCGGAAGTAGGAAAAGTGTCCCCCAGTGGAGCTCTGAGAGCACAGATATCCTGGCAGCTAAGAGCCAAGGAACCACACAGCTCTAAAGTGGGAAAGGAGTCCCCAGATGAGCTGAAGTGTTACAGAGTAACAGCTCAGAGTAGAAGCAGAGGTAGAAGCTGAGTGAGAAGCAAGAGAGTCAGAAGCAGGAGACTGAAGAAGCAGGTGTATGGAGAGGAAGCTGTGGAGAAGGCAGAGTTCTGTGCAGTCTTGGAGGTTGAAGCCCTTTAGGTCTAGGCTTGCATCTTGAAGACTGTATCTCATTCTTCTTTGAACACACAAGAGTTAGGATTAAAGGCATGTGCCACCATTCCTTCTGAGTTGACTTACTTAAAGGTCTGTGTTAAGTTGCCTTCAGATACAAAGTCTTATTTTGCATTAATGAAAATAATCATATAATTCACTTCCCAAATGCCAGACCAGTCAATTTTGCTGACACTAGGTGAAGATCAACCTGAGAGACACAGAATGTTCCTCATATCTCCATGTTAATCGCTGGGAAGAAACCACAGAATTCCCTTTCATTCAACAATAGAACAAACAGAGGAAAGAATTAGTCTGACTAACATTCTTTCTACCCTAGAGCAGCTACACTGCCAGATCAGAAATAAAGTGTTTATCACACAGGCTCTGGGAAAGGATTACCTTTCCCAGGGCAATGATGCTGCCCAACCAAGGATCAAATGTTCTTCTACATAGTCTGCCTTTGACATCCTCCTATAGAGCAATTCTCTAACCCTATTCAGATGGGCTGTTTGTTAGAAGGAAGGGTCTCTTGGATGTTAAATATCCATATATAAGAGCTATCCTAGGCAGCTATAGATAGGAAGAAATAGAGGAGAAGAGAGCAAATTTGATGTAAGATTTTCAAATCGTTTGCTTTTGCAGTGGCAGAAGTTGCCACTATGAAAAAATGAACATGTCATTTTTTACTGAGCTGTAGTGAGGCCAAGATGTTTGTAATAACACAGCAAGGCTTTAATAAAATTTGAGTTCATGGAGGATGAGAAAAGGGTTTGCAAAACAAACACCACTGGAGGGAGTTTCTATAATCTCCAAGTGGGAGCTGAGAGGCAAGAGAGAAATCCTGGAGGGCATAGACAAGCTGTGAGACTTCCAACAGGGAAATGAGTGAGTGTCTTAGTACCTAGAGTGTTGTCCATGTAGTGGGTATCCCAGAGAGAGTATCAGGCACCCAGAACCATACACAGAACACTTACTCAGTAGGTAAGGGATAATAGATGGTTAGATGAGGTGGAGGGATAAACAACTAAAGAGGCAGCCTCTAGAATTTGGAACCAAATATGATGGACTCAAATATGATAGATGGCAGAAGACAGCAGAAACAATTGATCTACACACTCTCTAAGAGTCAAATCAGCAACTTGAGTCACATAGAAATACTGAGACATGAGCATAGCTGAAAGGTAAGAGTAGTGTTCTCTATCAATGCTACCTGGAGAACCAGGAAGGGTGTAGTGTTTGGAGACCCTTGTATATTAGAAGGTGAGACAGATAATAAGGAGAGAAGGCAGTAATAGGTAACCTGAAAGTTAATTTCTTTGATTCACATATAAGAAGTCTGGGTGTGGCCAGAGCACAGAATAATGCACCCATACTTGGATACTATGTCTTATTTTTTTCAATAAGTATACACTGCGTGCAAAGGAAGGCCTACATTTTTTAAGGTGGAGGTTTCTGCCTGGCAATTTTCAGGGACAGGCTACAAAGAAGAAGATCATCTATGTGTTGTATAAGCTTGGATTTAGGAAGAGACAAAGAGAATAAATCAGAAGCTTAGAACATGTCCAAATAAATGTGCAATGTCCTGGAATCCCTTGGGTAAGATAGTCCAAGTGAGTTCGGTAGAAAGGTGAGTGTGTGGTTCTGTCTAAGTAAAGGCAAAGATATTTTGTGACTGGATTTAGAGAGGAATAGAAAAGAAGGCATCCTTGTGTTCTGGGACAGAGAAATGAGAAGTCTCTGAGGGGATGGTAGAGAGGACAGTACTGGGGTTAGGTACTATAAAGTGAAGTGGAATGACAAGTTAGAAATCCTGAACCAAGTGGCATGTCCCATTGGGTTTTTTAAACTGTGAGTTAAAGGGAGAAGGTGTGAGGTATAGAAGATTCTTTCTTAATAGGTCGGAGATAAAAGGCTTAAATCCCCTGAGGCTTTGGACAGAAAGTAGGTATTGATGTTGGGTGATATAATTAGTAGTATTTGGCAGTTCAGTTCCTAGAGGAGTCTGATGTTTGGGTATAGAGGGGTTTTGGGTGTCCCATACCTGGGGGTCCACCTGGGAGGCCAGCAAAAGAAAAGGAGTGCCAGATTGTGTAGTTTGGAAGAGAGGCAGGAAAGGGAAGTCTGGGGAGCCTAGGGTCAAGCAGATGGGAGGAAAGAAGAAAATAAAGGTCTCCACCTTAGCCAGCAGGTCCCCTACCAAGCATAGGGACAGAACAGGTTGGCACCAATAGGAAGGATTAGGTCAGGGGAATAGGCATAGTTAAGTTAACCCTTACAGATTTTAACTATACCCAATATGCTTACAAATCTTGATGTACAGAAAGATTACATAATAGTTGTACATATCTTGAGATAAGATTTATGCCTTAGCCAAAGTTTTAGAGAGTTAAACTTAAACTAAAAGAGATGAGGTAAGTAGCAAGAGTTCCATTGGGAATAGTCTGTCAGTTACTCTGATTTGCTCTCCTTTCTCTGTCACATGGTCAGGTGGCTCTCCTGATATTGGACAGAGATTTTTGGAGGAAACCTTTAAACAAGCATGTTTGTAGTCATAGGTATGAGAAGAACACAGGAGCAAGAATTAAAGTCATTTAGTCTTCATGGGTCAAGTTAAAACTCCTTGGAGGAATAGTGGACCCAGAGGAGGACATCATGGATGAAAAGTCACCAAAATGACTATATGATCGTATTTTTTCAGATAGAGAAGTAGTAAAAATAGAAGAGTGCTACTAGAAATTTTCAGATAAAATAGTTTTGTATATAAATGGATCAAATAGAATAATAAAAGAATAGTTATTAGTTTAAGGTAGTTATCACAACAGCTAAGATTAAGTTTCTTAATGTTCAGTAAAGACATTCCATTGGAGAAGCCTCTGATGTAAACATTATTTAATGGCAAACTGTATGGAAATATGCATAGCTAAACATCCAGTTACATTGTACAGGGGACTCTAAAAGCAAATACAAGAGAAATAATTTTTATTGAACAATGAAAATGTATATTGAAGGAAGATAAGTTATGGAAGTAGATAAGTTATTTATTAAGAACCATAATTATATGACATCAAGATTATCCTAGAAAATTTTAAGACCCTTCAAAGGGTGGTCACTTAATATATTACAGTTAATGTACAAACCTGCCATGAAAGTTTAAATCTACTATGCCAGGTAAAATGCTCTTAAAATTACTACTTTTTGTTGTATGTCAATATGAATACAGAGAAAAACATTTAGGGAGTATCACCAAGAATATGTATTTCATTCACTTGAGAGTTTAAAGCAATGGTGATATATTTTAGAGAAAATCCAAGTGTAACTTTTTAATGCTATGTAAATTTCTTTATAATCTCCTTTCAAAAACATATCTACACTTAAACTTATGGAAAAAAAATGAATGCATAGCTATGTTAATTATTTACTCAGAAAAGGTCCTTGAGTGAAGCAGCACTTACATTCTCTCCTGGAATACCTACTGTTACCGTGTTGAGATGATGCATTCATTTCTCACAGCTTACCTTCTAGATGCTTAAGTGCTCAATCCTTGACTCAGCAAGCGTCTAGTGAAAGAGATAACTGGCTGATGTATTCATTTGCAGTAATTAGTCTTACCTGTATAGCTCTCACCAAGATTTGTATCATCTTTCTTTCTAAAAGTTAGCATCTGCATTAGTGTTTTATTGCTGCGAAGAGACACCACAGTCACAGAAACTCTTATAAAGAAAAACATTTAACTGGGGCTAGCTGACAGGTTCAGCGATTTAGTGCACTTCATAATGACAGGAAACATGGCGTCACAGACAGACATGGTACTGGACGCTACAAGTCATTTTGTTTTAGCATTTGGTACAAACCTACTCTATGGGTTTCTATCTTGCATAGAAAGCCACATATGTGTCAGCATCCTTCTCACTAGTGTGGCCTAGGTTATGAAGATGAAATGGTCTGTGATGTCCTCCCCTGTGCCTTTATTTCACGATGGATGTAGGATTTCCTTGCTAAGAATGCAAGAAGATGAGGAACCTCATGCCTAGAAGCAACATTACTTTGATTTCCAAGAATAAGCAATGGATGGTAGCTGAACTAAAGTAATATTTGACAGTAGGTGAGTTCAAGCTCTGGCTCCATTGGCAGATCTAATGCTATGACCCATTTCTATAGCTACTCTGAAATCTCACCTTGCATGGGCTGGATCATCAGAGGGTAGGTGTCTGGATTATATGTTACAGAAACTCCTCTCCTGCAACAATGGCTTTTATATCAGAGAAATGTGACATCCTAATTTGGAGAAAATTAACACAAAACATACGTATTAAACCCTTTAGTCTGCAATAAATAAGTTGATTTTAAAATATACACATATACAAAAATTTGAGTTCTGGCTGTGGTTTCATGAAAAATTAAGACATTTCTTCAAAGCAACTTATATTCTTTTACCTAGAGATATTGATCATATTTCTCTCTTTTTGTTGGTTTCTACAAAGCCTAGAGTCAAATTTCAGATCTAATTTTAGTAAGTGTGTAGAACTATAGGGCAAATATTTCATGTACCAACCTGACTCCTGGTCTGATTTTACTTTTTCATTATTTCTCTTTCCCTTGGCTTGGTAACACATTTAAA
The DNA here is from genome assembly GCA_026225945.1 of Cricetomys ansorgei. NCBI lineage: Eukaryota > Metazoa > Chordata > Mammalia > Rodentia > Nesomyidae > Cricetomys > Cricetomys ansorgei. The sequence continues at coordinate 3,260,711 of JAMJFZ010001230.1, read as the reverse complement.
ATTTATTTTCTCTTGCATGCAAGCTTATGCTTTCATAAATAGTTTTTGTTAAAATTCAGAATATTAATAAATAAGCAACTAGAGCCTCAACTAGTGTGTCTTTATTAGGAAGCACAGGTGAATTCTTGCAGAGATAATTTGTGAAAGGATACGATATCACATATAGTAGCAGTATCATTGCTGGGTAAACCATTCTTGCCTTGGATGAAAGGAGTAAATGAGGTGACTTTGAGCATTGCTGTTGGTAAGATAATTAAAATTTTAGTCACTGTTGAAGCAGAGACATAAATCATAGGTACAAGTTAATAAATAGCATGGAAATCATAAGCCCAGAGAGTCAGAGCAGAGCTCCTGGTCAAATCAAGTTTCAATCTCCCTTGCTTCCTTATTGGAAAACATGATTATTGGTGATATAAATAAGCATAGCAGGAAAGTTAACCTGAGATCATATCTACTCCTACGTGAGGAACTACAAAAAATGCAGATAAAGGAAGTATGGTGACAACTGCTTTCAAAAAGCTTAACCTACAATATGTACTGTAAATCTTAAAAGATGAAAATAAGGGTCCAATTGCGACAGAAAATATAGTTTACATTATACCATGTATTTGTATGTGTATTGATGAAGAATATCAAATGTTAATTCAGTGTGCTTTCAATTGCTAGTGAATTAGTATCACAATCAACCACTAAATTCAATACAGTAATATTCCAAACCTGTTTACTCCAACTCTAAAACCTAGAATGCTCAATGAATAAACTTCCATATATTGTAAACTTCTGTTAAAAATGAGAGAAACAATCATTACCATAAAAAAAATTCTGTGGTTGAGCAGAGGAAAAACGTTGGGGTTTAATACAGTTTGCAAAATGTTCGACCTATGTAAACATGAAGGAAGCAAGTACCCAGAATGGCTAACTGGCAGAGAAACATCCTGTTGCTTTTTACACTGTTTTAGCAATCCACTATTTAAAGTTACTCATTTCATAAGTACCTATCTGGGAATGATCATGGCATCTTAGTTAGGTTCTAAGATTTCTAAAAAGAAGCAAATGGACCTCTCCTTAAAAATATGGTGGTAGGACAGTTGAGTCTCGAGCCCCTGTATGGAACATCAGGTAAGTATCTTTGATTTCAGTCCGACTACCTGGAATGAAAGGAAATATGAGATAAAGTTTGTTATGGACATAGCAACTCAACTCGCACTTGAACATTTTGAGGAAACACATTTTTAGTTTTACTGTTGTTTTATTTGAGACAGGGTCTCCTGTCCCCCAACCTGGCATTGAACTTGTGATCATCCTCCTGCCTCTGGTTGCATTACAGGTGTGTTCTGATCTTACAGATGTGCTCTGTACGCTAGGCTTCATGTCAGGATTTTAAGTGAGATACTTTAATCTTAATTGGCTTACTTTTTTGTCCAGGCCAACCTTATTTATGTTAGTCATAAATATGCCTTCCATCACTCAGTTTATAAATGAATTTTGTCTTAGCCTATTTTAACCGGTCTTGGTAAAATAAGAACTAAGATTATGAAGTCATTGAATATGTTTAAGTAAGCAGAATTATGTTCACAGTTCAATTTCAAAATTAAGTAGAGCACACAGGAAAGATTGATAGCAAATAAATGTCTGACATTTTTTATAACTATTCTTTATTGAAAATTGTATCATTCAATCCATAAAAGGGGTTTTAGAAAACCACTTTCTCAAGTTAAACCTGATCAGATGGGAGGTTTGACTTACATTAATAAATTGAACGAACAGCTTTAATTAAAAACTCACGCTATTTTCAAAATAATGCTGAAGAGTAGATTCCTGATCAATTGTAACTGCCAGATGGGAGATTTTCATAAGCTGTTTTTAATATTTCACTTTCATGAGCAATCACTTAAATATGCTGCCTACTTATCTCAAATACAAACGCTACTCAATCAGAGTATTAAAATAATGCAATAACTTAAGTACTTTTCTATAATTTTTGTTTATAGACTTTAAATATAAAGAATGAAATTCAATGATTGAATTACCAAAGCGTTTCATCAAATTAATTAAATTTTCACAGCAAGCACACTAATGAGGAGTTATGACGTACCTGGTTAATAAGTTAAAATTGTGCTGAGAAGGCAACTTGACAAGGGTCACTGACAACTAAAATGAGAGAAAAACAAGGTACATATGTGTTTCCATATGATTTTTATTTATGTTAAGTTTTATGAAATTAAGTTATATTCAAATCTATAATTAATGTGTTAGCATCAGTATGAAGAGAGTGCCACTTATTCACAATGTCTTAAATTTGTCAAGAAGTGGCATTTTGCTTTTGGGAAAGGATTTGAACTTTCATCAATTGATCTGATTCTCACAGGATCACACTAACTTAAGGAAAATCTTACTCCTCATTTACAATTAAAAAAAAAACTGAGAAGCAGGTCTTTAAGGGTTTTTCAAAGGGATTATAATTACAGAGCCAGATCTGAAGAATCCCATGATGGTGGTCTCTGCCTTCACTCCTTACCCTGTGCCTAGAAGAAGATGGGAAATGAAAGAGCTGGCTGTGAGCCAGACTCAGGTTACACATGAATACAGTAAATAAAACCATGTTTTGCTATCCCTTGAGATTCCTTGTAAAGCTGTAACTTGTACCATTTTTTTCCACTTTCCTTATCAAAAAGTACAATAGGCAGCAAGAATATTAGTATTATAGTGATGAATGGAATGAACCAGCATCATCCAACAGGTCACTAAATAGATTTTTTGTTTATCTTTAGTTCTATAATCACCTACATTCCTTTTGTCATTTGAACATAATGATCACTCATGCTCTCCTATTTATTTATATTATTATTATCATTATCATCATCATCATCATCATCATTTGGTTTTTCGAGACAGGGTTTCTTTGTTGTAACTCTGGCTGTCCTAGAACTCACCCTATAGACCAAGCTGGCCTCAAACTCACAGAGATCTGCCTGCCTCTGCCTCCCAAGTGTTCAAATTAAAGGTGCATACCACCACTGCCTGGCCCATGCTCTCCTTTTTAAAGAAAAGTCATTTTAGGATCTTCTTGAAGACTTAAGAAGAGGTTAAAAGATTTTCAGCATAAACTTCTTGGAAAGCTTAGGATATACCAGTTAAAGTGAAACATAGGATCAAAGGGGTATCAGAATTTAATACAGAAACATAATTAAGAGAGAATTTATTTATAGATGGATGTTTTCAGGCAACTTCTTCCAAAACATGGCCATGTGCCTAGCAAAAAGGATCTGGATCTATTAAGGTCAGGAAAAAATGAAAAAAAAATGTAGAAAAATTTCTTTCTACATGTTTAGGCCAAAGATTTACAAAGTGAATCCTGAAATAGCTACTGAGAACAGAAAGAACAAATGCTGTGTTTGATGGGCACACAGAAGACTCAATCACCAATACTACTTCAAAGTGTGTTATGCAAATTGCCTCTTCTATGCACCCTAGTGGCCTCCTTTGCATATGCCAAAATGGTAAGGTTTTCCTCATCACCTCTTTAAGTACCAGCTTTCCATTTGCTTTCTCTGTGTACAGTGTTCATCTGAGCAAGGGAACCCTCTAAGGTAAAATCATCATTGTTTCCCTAGGAACATCTAGGAGTGAATTATCTTTTTGTAGCGTGAAGTTGAACACAAATAAAAACATCAAAAGGTCCTCAAGTTAAATATTAGCAATAGGTTTCCATTATGCGGTTCAAATTCTCTGGTGACCCAAAATAAATGCATTCAACGACTAGCTAGCTTGATTTTTTTACATGTACTTATTCTATTTAATCTATTATATCAATATAATATTACATAATTTAATATATAAACAATATAGTTTAATTGTAATGACGGCATTGGACCGAGGGTCTCCCTCATGCTAAGCAAATGGTCCACCTGAGCTATACACTGTGTGAATTTTAGTAGCAATTGTCCCATCCTGGAGTTCAAATGCCATGATGTTTACATTAAATAAAAGCACAAGGAAAGCAAAGCCTCTGTATGATATCTCCTTTATCAAATGATGTCTGGATTAAATCTTACTAGTGTCCAACTTATAGAAAGCCAACACTTAGACATACAAAAACTTGTATAAAATCATAGAGCTAATCATCTTTGGTGCATAATTCAACCTCAGACTTTATACCCAAGTTTCTCTAAAGTTTAAAGTGATATGCTAACGCTGTAGACTAAAGTACTTCTGAAAATGTACAAATACTTCCATTCTTTCCTAAGATGTACTCTTGTAATGGATTAGGCAATATAAAAATCCTAAAATATAATTTTATGAAATTATACTCTCTAATCTGAGTGAATCAACTAAGTTTCCTAAAGCGACTTTTAAGCAAGGCATGGGGGTTTTCAGTATAAAATACTGGCATGCTTAATCAAGTAACAGATGTTATCACAATACACACAAACTATAAGAGTATGCCCATCTTTCCCTGGGCATTTGGCAACATTCAAGGGAAATCAAGCAGCTGGGTCATAGCACAATTAATTATTTAAAAGTCAGACATGCTCACCTCATGCCATAGACAGAAACAAATTCCAGATGCATTAAAATGTTTGAATTTTTAGAAGTCAAATAAAAGAAAATGAAGAAAATTTATCAAATATTTATCAAATCTTTGAAGGTATGTTTTTTTAAGCTTCAGCTATGAAAATAATGCTTTGAGAAATATGATACTAATATAATATTTTAAACACAAATATACCAATTAAAATGGAAATTTTATTTTCTGGAAATTTACAAATGTGGCATTTTATTAGAAATTGGTTATAACTATATTTACAGTTACAGACTACTTGAAATTCTGATGGAAAATTACTAAAATTTAAGTTAAAAACAGGCAAGTACTTCAAAGATAATTTTAAATTAAAAATATAATCATCAAATACAAATTTGAAAGTGTTATGATTTTCTTATTCTTAGAAAAGGAAAATTTAAGCAACTATTATTTGATACTAGAACAGCAAAGGAAAAAAAAGTAAATATATGTCCAAAATGCTTGTGAAAGTATACTGAATGGGATATCTTATTTCATTCCTGATGAGTACAGAAATTAGTTCAACTCTGTAGAAGTAATTTAGAAAGGGGCTTGTTCAGAGGAATTTCCAACCTAAAAATCTATTCAGAGGACACAAGCCAAAAGTCAGAAAAGGATGGGTGTATAAAGACACAGATTACAATAAGGCCAATTAGAAGTGGTCCAACATCTAGCAGTTCTGTTAGACTTTAACACATATCTACTGGATAAAACTGCTGGCTGCTTTTACACTGACAGTTGCAAAGACTTTCTGAAGAATGAACACAATTAGCTAAGTCTTCTTTAAAACAAAATTATATGAATCAGATTGCTAAGAGTAGAGTTTTAAATTATTTTTTACCACACTGGAAAGGAATACATCAAGCACATAACTGTGATCAGATTTATTTTTACATTTGTTCCAGCTTCTCGTTTTCTCTAGGATGGGCCATCTGCCTCTATTTATTCAGAAGGGTCACCTGTTTAGCCTGTTAGTATCACATATTCTCACACATTGAGATTTAAAATGGTTTGACCAAGATAAATTGATGGCAAGATATAAAGGTCAAGTCTCACATAAAAAATTTAGGGAAATATAACTCATTTTTAAAACAGAATCTCACTATATAGCACAAGAGAGCATGGAATTGATTATGAGTCTAGATTGGTCTAGAACTCACTATGAATCTCTAGCTTGCCTTAACTTACAATCTTCCTACTTCTGCCTCCCAAAAGCTGGTTTTACAGATGTGTGCTACCGTATCTGACAACAGCATTTTAACTGAAATCAAGAATTTGTTAGTGGTGTCTTCTATTGGTTAGAACCACATATTTTTTTATGTCAGTATATATAGCAAAAGAACACACACACACACCCTTTTGTCCTCATGCTCATGGGTTTAGGCTGATCCCTTAGGCTTGGACAACTTATCGGAGATCTTATTCCTCATTCCCCCAAAATTGACTCTCCTTCAGGAGCCATTGACTGTTGCTCTTCAAACAGGAATAGGGCACTGTGAATTTTTCCCCTATCCACGTTGCCATGTTGACCAGGCACACTAGGAAGAGCACTCATGCTCAGGAAACCACAGAGGTTGTGTACACTGGTACAATGGGTACATGGGCACAATGTCCCTGCTATATCCAAGAGATTATCTCACAGCAATTCTCCTGGCCTCTGACTCATACAATGTTTCTGCCCCTTCTTCAACTATGTTCTCTGAGCCTTGAGTGAAGGTATTATGTTATATAGATGTCTCCTTAGGGTTGAATACGCCCTGATCACTTATTACCTACATTTTGACTAGTTGTGATTCTATATAACAGCCTCCACATGCTACAAAAAGAAGCTTCATTTGATGAAGGATGAAAGCTGAACTCACTTATAGGTATAATGACAAGTATTTAGACAGCAGTTGGATAGTAAATTAATTTAGCAAAATGGAAACAGTATAGTATCTTCTAGGAGATACTACTTTTCCAGCCAAGAATTGATAGCTAAGTTTACAGTATCAGCCATCGATTGCCTCCTTCTGAGCAGGCCTAAGTCCAATCAGATATATATTTGTCACCCCTAAACTATTACTGCCACTACTACAACATTGAGCATGTATTGCCAAGCTAATTGTTATTTTAGTTCACAGGACTTACAGCTGGGTAGCAGTGTTGATGACTTTTCTCCCCCAGCAGCTTACCAATACCCTTCAACACTAGGAGAGCTAACCTTCAAAGAGAATGTTCCCATATAAGTATCAATTTGGTTTCTCCAACTCTTGTGACCTAAGTGTGTGATGTCTTTATCAACAGAGTCCTCCACTGAAGTTCTGGCAAAAAACCAAGAGCAATTTCAATAGCCTGTATTATTTTGATGGTCTTTTAAATTTTCCAGTGGACAATTTGAAAGATGTGTCCATTATTTGGCACTGGGCTTATAGTTTGATAGTCTATGGTTCATGGGGGAGGTGGTGATCTTTATCCAGTTAAAGCATAGTCTATGTGTAGGGTAACACCAATTAAAAACTATGGTCTATTCAGTTATAAGGAAAAATAAAATCATGAAATTTGCAAGTAACTGGATAAAACTGAAAAATATTATACTGAGTGATAAAACCCGGACCTAGAATGATAGAGTCTAACTTTTGAAGTTTAGAAAATGTCACAATCATTAAACAGCATGGTGTTGCAAGCAGTCATAAACATGTGTCAAGTTTTCAAAATGAATTATGTTAAATTTTCAAATGCAAATAGTGTTTCATAACACTGGAAGTTAGTTTAGCCTGGGTAGGAGAAGAGAGATAAAAAAAATAATACGTGGAGAAAGACAAGAAGGTAAGTATCTCTGCAAGTATCTCTTCTGTGTTGGAGTGTTTTGAGTAAAGCCCAACTCCATGGTATTTATAACTATGCTTCTTACCCCTGAACTATTGGAAATATCTCTCCTTCAGTGATTATCCTATCCATCACTAGGGTTACAGAATCACTCAGAATGTGCCAATGGAATTAAATTGAACCTGTTGGTAGGATTTGATAAATATCATAATGAAAGAGCGCAAAACAACTGATATAATATCGGGACCTTAAATATTGATTTTCCTTTAGATATTAAAAAAAATGTTTCTGAGAATTCAAATAGTATCTTGGAAACCTGAGAACCACCTAAATCATTGGTACAGATCTGTCCTCTCCAATCCTCTCTCCTCCAGTTACCATCTAGGGAGTATCAATTACAGCTACTATTCACAGGGCCACTGTCAGTCACTTTTGATCGTTTATATATATATATCATCTATCAATAACCTTCTGAGGCACAAACAATACTTCCTAGAAGGCTACGCATGACTCTACATGCATGAACAGCAACTCTTTTATCTGCTTCTAAAACAAAATGAACTAATTCTTGGAAATACTGCTTGGGAAGAATTTTCAAGGATTTATAGCTGTGCTATGATCTTCTTGAACCTTCTGTGCAAATGATCTAAGAAAAGTTGCAAAACTAGAAATGTGTAGTAGATTATTTCAGCAGAGAAAAAGAAGCCTAGATGTTGTCAATGGCCTTGGGAACATTTCTGCCAATTCTTCATTGCTCAGGTATCCTAGGTGAAGTCTTTTGACCTCCACATCAAATTTCAGAGACCTCATTCTAATGGAGCCAGAATGAGAATAACATTAGCCAAGGGTTTCCACACTGTAAATAATAGACCCTACCTCGCACATTCTTAGGAAAAAATGTTTACAAATATATCTAAATTTTTTTCAGAGCTCAGATCCATAATCAGGAACTTGTATAGAGGACTGAATTCCAAAAACCACAATGAATCATAAATTTAGACATTGATTTCACCCTTTAATCATTTCATCACTTCAGTGTTTGTGAATTTGATCATTGTGACTAACCCAGTGCATAGCCCAGAATATGAATTCAATAGATATATGCTAGCATTGTTTTGTCACAATAGATAATTAGACAAAAATCAATAATATGTCTGCCCTACAGAGTAGTAGACGCATATTATGTAGATGGTTTGGTACAGGGGAGCCGTATGTACACATAGTTATGAATTCTGGCATTCAAGTCAACTTGATTATATTCTAATCCTACCACAACATCCTTGGTTGAGATCTTATGAAAGTGACTCTGGATGAAAATGTTAAAGTCATCTCTATAATGATGAAAATAAGACAAGATAATATGTATACAACATTTTGTTTGGTTTCTGCAAGTTCCAGCAAGTATATGTTATGAAACTATTATTTTTGAAATATAAAATAATAAAAACATTCTAATAAGCCAAAAGGATCAAAGACATGGGAGAAATCAGAAAGTGCCTAAAAATATCCAATGAGAACTAGTGTTATATGGAAACCCCCAGTCTCACTTGACCTCTTTTTGGTCCTTGGTACTGTTGCATAATCTCTCCTTTCTCCTAGTTTTGAAAGATGATTAGAAATAGATGGCTAATGTTATCTCACTTCAGTGGCTTCTTGGGAAATCTTAGCATTATATCTTTTATCTGTGACCTTACTAGACATGCAAATTCTCAAAGTATTCCTCAGAAACACTGGGGTTGCAGTGCAGAGAGAGTGTCCATCTCTGTGTGACTCTAGGACACTTATAAGGTGTAGAATATCAAATCAGAAAACACTAGATACATGTTGGAATCACTTGTTAGACTTAAAACTATATATAGATGTTCAAGCCATAGCTTTATCCTAAAACTGAATAAATATTATAGAAGACAGACTCAGGTCATTAATATAGAGGTTTCCAAAAACGTGAAGAAAAGCTTCTTGCTGTAGTATGCAAGACAATCAAGCAACTTTTTCACTGTGTACAATGATGTAGAAGCCACACCACGGAAGTATCTGAGAAAGATTTAAAGACTCAGAGTTAATTCTAAGCAACTCCTTATCACACATGACAGATACTTTAATGCTATCACAGCTTCTATCTCCTCAGACCTAAAGGTAACAATGTCTCACAGACATGTGAACTCATAGGGAAGCCAGCTTTAGGTCAATCATTTCTATTGATAAAAATGTCAGTCTACACATAAAGCCTGTATTTTAGTGTGTGTGTGTATACATGTGTGTGCAGGTGCAACCACACATGAGTATACGTGTGTGTGATGCAGGATGTCAGCATCAAGCATTGTCCACTGCTGCTAATCTTATTTATTTAGTAAGGATTTCTTATGGTACCCAAAGCTAATTGATTCAGCTACACTGGCTAGCCAGCCAGTTCCAAGGATTCCTTGTCTCTGCCTTCCAGCTTAAGAGTTACAGGAACTTGCTGATATCTCTTTTGCATGGATCTTTAGGATCTGAACGCAGATTCTCATGCTTGCATGGCAGGCCCTTTACAGACTGTTGACTGAGCTTTCTCCTAAGCTCCCAGAAAACCTTTCCATGAGTGAAGTTTTATTCACAAGCCAGATGAGAGATGAAGCATTAGTCAAATGAACTGTGCGAGAATTGGAGGCAGGGAGAGAACAACTGCTGCACTACTTACTTCTGTATAAATCATCGAGGTTATTTCTTCAGCCAGGATTATAGAGCATTGATTATCTTATTGGATTAGGCAGTAAACGTTGATGAATACTAACCTATTCCTATCCTTTTAGCAACTGTGAGTTCTGTGTTAACCGAACTCACTCTGTTTCATTCAGAAAGTTGTCATTCAGTGGCAGCTGAGTTGCTAATCAGTCTAAGGAACTACAGCAAAAAGAGGACCCACAAAGAAACTGGGAGGCAAAAAAAAAAAAAAAATCCATGAGGGTAATATGGTCTAGAATGAGATTTCTATTACAGTGTATACCCAAAATGAAGCCATTTAATAGACTCTTGTCAGTAGATCTATGTCTCCTGCTTTGAAAACAAATGTGTTGGCTTTCTGTCAACATTCCCAGGGCTTAGCAGCAGGAGGTCATTACCCTTTGATGATGCTCAGTTACACAGAGATTATCTCCAATTAAGGGCTTTACTATTTCTGTGTTATTGAAGAAGGGGGTGTTTGAGATAAATAACTATAGAAGTTATTCAGCGTCATTATTCCATGGATTGGGATTGGAAGTTTTACACATACACACAAGCATGCACCTCTGAGTCCACAAAGGATTTTTAATGTCCTTGAACTGTTTTAAGGCAGAGTACACAAATATTCCAACATTCAAGCAAACAATTCATGAAGATTTTCTCATTGAAAAAGAAAACAATAAATCCTTTCCTATGTAGCCATGACAGTCTACGCATTTCTAAGCATTTCAATTTTCCAAACTAAAGTAAGTATAAATGAAACATTTATCAATTATAATGCATTATGTTTTCTGATTCATTTCAGGAGGTATTATGGTAATAATTCTGGATGATGGCCAGAGGCTCAGAGGAGAATTTTTAACACTCTCTCAATAGACACATTTATAGCTTTTAACGATACAGAGTGTGGGTCTTATCGGCACACAGCAGAGAAATTATTAATATATTCCAGGCAAATTCAAGCCTAGTTGTCTTTAGGTAGAAATGTAGCATCATTCTGGGTTGAAGCCTCCAATTATACAAGATAGGAAGTCACAGGAAGATATCAGATTCATTCACTGTCAGTCTGCACGACAGATGGTAGTGTCTGGCAATGCCTTTTTATAACAGAAAATATTATTATAAAAATATCCACAAAAGACATTTTTAGTTTCTTGGCTTAATATATGTAGAAATTAGAGACTTTGTAGAAATTACAGGTTTAATATTCAGTAGAATGAAACAACAATTTTCCGTGCAATCTATGCATTTGCTATTATTTCTTAAAGAACTTTCTATATTTAGAAGTCATCTAATAGCTTCATGTTTCCCTTGTCCTACATATTTAAGTTCAACATGAAGCTGTGTGTTTTCATACAAAACTCAAATCATACTTAATATGTTGTGGTATGTTATAAATCATAATGTAGCCCTTCGCTCTGTTTTTACAGAATTGCCTTTATCTCAAAGGGGATATTTCCTTACAGATGAAGTTTCTTGAAGGTAGAATTATCCAAAGAGCCTTACTTTTGAGTGGCATGTTCTTAAGCATATTGCACTAAGTGTCAGCATAATTAGCATATTCTTCTAGAGTGTAAAATATAACAATAGCTGACAGGGAATATATAGGGAAATGGTCTGTACAACTATTTGAGAACTGGAAATCTTGCTCTTGTATAGAACAAGAAGGAACAGTGCAGATTTTGTGATACTGTTTTGAAAATGAATGGGAAAGGTTTAGAGTCCCAGGTGGTAAAGCCATTCCTTTCTCGTACTCAGATACCTTGTTCAGTGTTTATAGTTTGGGGAGCAAAGAAAGCCCAGAGGTGGCTAAAAAGAGAGAAGAGAAATGGAAACATTCCAGCCTGATTTTGGCAAAGCACATAAGATGTATCAATATAGCAAAAGAAATGTCCCCAAAGATTTCAAAAATCTTACTTGCTGGAAAAGATCTCTATTCTCAGAATTGTTACACTGTAGCAATGTGCAGTCTTAGACTACCAAATCCGGTTCTATCTCACCAGAGAGAGCCCAAAAGGTGGGCCGTCAAATCTGTCACACAGAACAGCTCCAAAAGGTGCTTAGCCCATTGCTAGTTAGAGAAACCACACACATCAACAAAATAACCAAAGAAAGATAGTTTTGGTATGAGGTAATGTAATAACAATAGAGAAGTCATTTCAGCAACGTAAGATGGTATTATTGTAGCTGGTGTGACAGTGTTGTCATTATCCCTTGATGCACACTTGGTATTTTGATGCCTGATTTCAACTTAAAATGATTGGAATGAAAATATCAGTGCTAGTTCCTGCATTCCTTGTATTAAGTTTTATCCTTGTGTATAAGACTACTGAATGTTTGAAGATTTTTATCACAAATAAAATTTAATTACTGAAAATAATAGATTAAGCCCTGAAATTTTGAGCACTGATTTGATCATCCCAGTGTGTGTATGTGAGTGTTTGTCTGTGTGTGTGTGTGTGTGTGTGTGTGTGTGTGTGTGTGTGTGTATCTGTATGCACATTTCACATGCATCATTTTGTCTGTAGCCTAGCACAGGAAGAGTCCTGCCTCTTGCTTATAAGGGCCCTAATACTGTCACCACAACTCTAGCCCTCAAACATTGTAGCAAGCCCATTACCCACCCACATGTGAACCTGATAAATCTCTGAAGCTTAGAGAAACCACAGCTAAGAATACTAATAGTCTTATACTTCAAATTTACAAATTAATGTATCAACACCTGACATTAACCATACAATATATATTCCTTCATTTTGAACCAAAATTATGCACTCTGGTATTAACTCTAACGGGACTTCATTCACCTCACTGCTGATTCAATGACTATTTCTTCATCTTTCTCCCAGTAACAATTCATTTATAATGTGTCTGTGCCACAATCCCTTGCCTTTAGAAACTAAACACGTAAGAGAAAAAGGTTCTGTGAAGTCTAGGCTCCAAATATCCCATATTCATGTCTAAATTCCACCATTAGAAAGACATCATATTCTATTGGAGGTGTCTTTTGTACTTCAGAAACTCCTATGGAACCTAATTCTATAAGCACTTCGGAGAAAGTCTTAAACATTCTAGAAATTATAGAAAAAAAAAAAAGGTCAAGAAGTATGTGGCTTGGGGTAGATTACAGTTACAGTACTATAAGCATAAAAAACCCCAAAACTTGAATATACTTCCTGGAACCAGTCTCAATAAGTTTGCCTATGTTAGGCAGTTTCTAATATAATATGCGTTGGGGGCATACCCCCCTTTTTTGAAATGACTGGAAGTCATTCTTAAAAACAGCCTTGTCAAAGTTATTCATTGGGGCAATTGAACTCTAGAAATATCCCTTATTAACATATAATTTATTTCTTTACTTCAATTCATATTTCCTGAGATTCCCCAAAGTCCAGGAAGCATTGCACCAGATGAGATTAATGAAGTTCTCACTCAGAAGAGCTGAGTGAGGAACAGAGCAGGTCAATTACATGAGTAGGAATTCATCTCCAGGCTGCGTTATTTCTGGTGTGCAAATTTCTTTACACTGGGTTATTCCTAAGAATCACATATTTCTTTTAAACCCCATATAACCATCCTACCAAGAAAATTAAGGTAGGTTATTTAATGGATTGGAAGCACCATTGGTAAGTATTGTTTCCAAATACCATGTCACAGTGCTGATGCCCAGACATGCTGCCTTGGACTGATCTCAGGGGGAACAGGAGTGAGACCTGCAGGTAACAGTTGTTCAATAATGTTTAATCATCATATTTAAATCATTTCTAATGTAGACATAATAAAACATGACAGAGAAATATACACATAATGTAAAAGATATATAAATTCTTGACTTGATAGATGGAAACCTTAAAGTGTAAAAGCAGTAGAAATTAAAATACTCTGAGTATTCACTCTATTTCTCAATTTGTGACCTTTTCTGTTGGTACTCACATGGCCTGCCATTTATATTCAAAACAAAAGTTTACCATACATGTTTTGTTAATCAGCACAGTGTTGCTATAACAAAACACTTAGTATAATTAGTTTACAAAGAAGAATATCAAGTTGGATTTGGGTTTTAAAGGGCATAGTCATGATCCATTGATCCCATATTATGTCTAAAGTAATGGCAGAGGAACAATGAAAATGTTCAGGATTCAAGAGAGATAGAGAAGCCTGATGTCCTACAGTCCTCATTGAGGGAATGCCATGCTGCTCTAAATAATGTCCACTAGAAACCCATTTTAATGACTCCACCACCATCTTCTACTAGCACCATCCTGGGGCTGACATCTTGTTACATGACCCTTTAGGAGACAGTTGAAGTCAAACTACAAAACCAATAAAACTTTTATCAAGGCAACTAGAAAAAGATAGATGATAGATAAAAAAGAAAGGTAGATAGATAGGTAGGTAGATAGATAAATAGATAGATAGATAAATAGATGATAGATAGATAGAAAGATAGATAGATGATAGATAGATAGATACATGATAGATGACAGATATATGGTAGATAGGTAGGTAGAGGATAAGCATGTATGTGTGCCTATATATTTGCATCAAATGAGACAATGTTAAAAGTGGCTATAAATTTACTTTAATTTCCAATGCAGAAATGGGAAATGATACTATGTAATATTCCATGTCTATATTTATATATTCAAAGTGTGCAAATTGTTACAATATTTTTCTTAACAAAATTTCCAAACCTCATCATGATGAAAAAAAAAAGTATCCCAATTTCTATATCAACTAAATATTTCTTAGATCACAGCCTTTAAAAATGAAATAAGACATTACATGGTGGACAGCCAAGATGAAATTAAACTAAATGAGTAAAAATGGGTTTTATGATTCTCCCACTTTGCCTTTGCCCTCTTAATGGGTACCTCCTCTACTTCTCGATTGCCTGTGCTCATGAACGTCATCATGCATGGCTCCTAGGAAGCCCATCCAGTTCTCTTCCAGATACGTAACACCTAATTCTCTTTGCAGTCGTATTTTTCTTAAGAGTCTGCTCTTCTTCTCATGTCCACTAATCTTACTTTGGTTAAGAATTTACTCAACATTGTTTTTCAAAGAGGTTTCATGGGAATTCCCAAAGAATCTAAACTATTGCCAGGACTATAGGTTGCTCTCCACAAGCTGACAGAAAGGCCCCATTGCTGAAGACAACACCCACACAATACATTGAATATGGAGAAGTCAAGCTGGTGCCTACATACAGCCTTCACCCCTATGTTCTAGCATCTTTGGTACAGGAAGGTAGGTATTCTGCACAGTACTAAAGGAGAAACACCAAACAAGTCAAATTCTTTGATCAATAATGCTGTCCTGCTGCAAGGTAAACTAGGTCAATGGTGGCACAACGCTTGTGTGAATAACCAACCAATATCTGATTATACGTCCATTCCACATGATGGAACTCATATCCAAAACTACTAGGATGGTCAAGACCTTAAGATTAGATACACCATACACCTTTGGTAAAACCAACTACTTCAGTTCTAAAAAAATAACAACAAAATGACTTCTAATGACATTCTGATCTACTCATAGGTAAGTGCCTTTCTGCCCAGCAGCAGATAGGAACAAATATAAAACCCCAAGCCAGACATGTATCAAGTGAGAGCCATCAAACACTCAGCCACGAATGTGATATCTCCATCCAAATTCCTCCTCTTTGGGCTCAGGAAGCCCTTTGAAAGAGGAAGCAGAAAGAGTGTAAGAGCTGGAGTGGATGGAGGATACCCAGGAAACAAGGATTTCTAAGTCAAAATGATCAAAGCTCACATGAACTCACAAAGACTGAGGAAGCATGCACAAGGCCTGCACAGGTCTGTACCAGGACATATATATATATATATATATATATATATATATATATATACAGGCACTATATCACTATATATATATTTCCAGTTTAGCATTTTTATTAATTCCTGAGGTACAATGAGTGGGTCTCTGATTCATGTGCACTCTACTGAACCCTTTTTCTTCATTTTTTAACCCACTTTCTGATGTATTTGGCTTTTGTTTAACCTACTTTCTGATGTATTTGGCTTTTGTTTTATTTTATAACACTCTATTTTATTATTTTTGTCTTATTCTATTATTATCCCTTAGATCTCTGCTTATTTTCTAATGAGAGATAGAAATGGAGTTGGTCTGGATTAGGGAGAAGTAGGGATATACTGGGAGAAGTAAAAGGAAGGGAAACTGTAATCAAGATATATTATGTGAGAAAAAATCCATTTTCAATGAAACAAAGAAAAACATTTTACTCAATGTTATTCAAAAGAACCAAGGTGTAGAATGAATGTAAATGACCATTCTAGATAAACAAAGGAGCTATGATATAAACACAGAAGAATACTGTCAGCTTTTAAAAATAAATAAATTTCATCATTTGTGACAGTATACATTGTAAAAGCAGATTCTAGAACCAATGTTTTTGGGATTCCAGCATAGATTAGAGAATAGCAGCTCTCCAGGCAGCCTCCCAGTTTTCAATATCATATTGGGACTGCTGAAACATCTAGCCTCAGGAACTGAAGAAGAACCAAGCTCTCAGCCTATCTCAGTGAGATAGCCACTGTTGGATGGTCCAGACCACAATCTGTAAGCAATGTAATAAATACAACCCTGACTTATACAAAGATATGGTGGTCAGAGGATACAAAATTCAGTTAGAAAAGAGGAAGAATAAGTTCAAGGGATTTATTGTACAGCATGATGGCTATAGTTAATAATTTGCTAACTGGACATGGTTGAACATACCTTTTTTTTTTCAAGACAGGTTTTCTCTTTTGTAACTCTGGCTGTCCTGGAACTCACTCTGTAGACCAGGCTAGCCTCAAACTCACAGAGTGAGTGCCTTTCTTTCCCGAGTGCTGTGATTAAAGGTGTATATTACCACCTGGCTTGGTAACACATTCCTTTAATCCCAGAACTCTGTAAATTAAAGGACCACCTGACCTACATTGTGGGTTCCAGGACATGTAGTGCTACAAGGGAGACCTTGTCTCTAAAACAATGAAAAAAGAAACTACTTATGTTCTTGGGCTCCTAAAGATATTTATATCCAATAGTTAAAATTTTTAAATTGCCACAAAGCAAATATAATAGATAACATTTGAAACTGAGAAGACAATAGGCAGAGACCTTGATATATGTTTTTAAAACACAGCAAGAACAAAACCGAACTAAGAGACACAGGTAAGTTTGGTTGAGGAGCCATATCTGGTGATGAAGATGGAAAAAATGTACAGAGAACTGCTAAATTTTGCTGTAAATTTTTATACTTTACTTTTAAAACTGCATACATATATTACTTCAACAAAATAAACTATAATTAGAAAATAAACCTGAAAATCTTCTCAACTTCAAAAGGTAAAATTTGGTTAATATGTACATATATGTATAGTGGAAATGTATTCAGATATAAAGGATAATGTAAAGTGATATTTTCTAGAAAGTTAATAGAAGTAGATACCCTTATGCTCAGTTATACAAAAAGAAGGAGGAGGAGGAGGGGGAGGAGGAGGAGGAGGAGGAGGAGGAGAAAGGGGAAGGGGAAGGGGAAGGAGAAGGAGAAGGAGAAGGAGGAGAAGGAGAAGGAGAAGGAGAAGGAGAAGGAGAAGGAGAAGGAGAAGGAGAAGGAGAAGGAGAAGGAGAAGGAGAAGGAGAAGAAACAAGAAGGAAGAAACAGGAAGGAAGAAGGAAGAAGAAGGAGAAGAGGCTCAGAAAAACAAATACTCCTATCCCCTCTCATTTGTGTATCTTAGGATATGTGTTTGTGTTTGTGTGTGGTGGGGAGCTAAAACCACACTGTAAAAGGAACCAAGGAGAGAGAAAGAGAAGAGGATAATAGACTACATAGGGCACAGAGGAAAAATAGGTATTATGAATGTGACAAAGAGGGCAGAAAGGAAGGGGTCTGGAGGAAAGGAAGGGAGTCAGGAAAAGGAATAATACGAATAAAGTATGTGTGGGACTGCAATGATACCTATGACTTCTGATGCTGACTTTAAAGACTAATAAAAGAATAGTGCAGAACAATAAATGGCTCGCCTTCCATAGAAAGGGAGACTGCAAATGCAGTAAGTTGGAGACCTTGACTTGGAAAGATTTTCCTGGGTAAGCAACATGCAACCTCTCAGGCTTAGAAGCTTAGTAACAGCCTAGTAAATAACTGTTTACTTATTTTCTTTGATTCCAAGTTGAAGTTGTAATGAAAGCATGATACCTGGAGAATGAATGTAACATTATCACAAACTGTAGCAAGTACCCAGAGTAAATGGATTATTCAAATGAACATTTTGTGATACTAGTATTTGCTGTGATTGCATGGGAGATGAAGCACAGTAACAAATAACCCATTAATGATGTCAAAGTATCTGTGTGACAAAACCAGGTTCCTCTGATGTTTCAGTGCTAAATCAACAAAGTGAACTGGGCTTCCTAGAATTCCACTCTTCCCCCTTGGAAACACACTTCTCTGATTTTCTCATACATTTACTTACAAAGTAATGCAGAGAGGAGAGAAAGGCAAATGAGGAAAAATGGGCACAATATGTCCCATACATCTTAGAAATTTGTGAGGACACAAATTCAACTGGAAACCATTATCATTTGGTTGTTTGTTACAACCGATACATGAAAATTGTTTCTTAGAACATGTTTTCCACAACATATTTTCCCTAGCCTTTGAGTCAAACACTTGAGTCTCCTCCCAAAAGTGAACCTGTCTCTGAAACTCAGCCAACGACCTCCAGTTGCAGCACCTTTGGGATCCATTCGAGTTTTTGCAGTGATGGCAGAGGTACGAGTCTCTTGGCTCGGCCATTTCTGTTAAATAGTGGGAAATCTGTGCCCTTTACTGTGGACCTCATCACTGGGCTAGCTAAAATTTAGTCAGGGAAGAACTGTGCTCTGAAGCTGCATTCTATCCCTGTGTCCACTTCTTCCACAGGGTTCCAACTGACATCCTGAGTCTGCAGATTTTTCACTGTTCTACTTTTCCCTCACCCCTCTCTTCAATGTGTTTTACCTCCAATGTGTCCTTTGCACTTATAAATATGACGTTGTACTTGCTTCAGAACACCTAAACTGACACTCATGATTACAAAGAATTCAGGAATGTATTTCCTTACCAAAATATGTTAAGATAAAAACCCTTGGAAAGAAAGAAGGAAGAAAGGAAAGAAAGGAGGGAGGGAGCGAGGGAGGGAGCGAGAGAGAAAACCAAGCACAAAGATATACCTGTTATCTGTTCTATTCAAACAAGTGGATGTTGACCAGGACTCTTTCTGCTCAGCAGGGGCCACCTATGATGCAGTCAGTGTTATTGCATTATGTTATCACAGAAGAACAAGGCTGTAGCACCAAGATGGGAAATTATAAATACTCCCAGTGTCCTCGCCAGGAAAGCTGGTGTATTCTCTTGTTTCATGATTACCTATAAAGAGCAACCTGTCCCTTCGTTTTCATGCACTGCTTGTGAGAAAATCAAATCGGTCTTTCCTACCTGAGTACATTTGCAGTCTCTGCTTATGTTATGTGTCCCTCTCGATGCATTAACTTACTAATGAATTAGCAACCAACAAAGATACCCAATCTGATGGTAAAGTTGTGTCTCTAGAGAATCCTTTCTCTTTCAAATAAAAAAATCTTAATGTTGTAATGAATTCTTAATTCTAAATATATAAAAAGCTATCCATGCACACAAGCATCTGGCTTTATTTCACCTGCACCATTTTCTAATTCTTTTATAAACTTTTGTTTTTCCTTTGCTTTTCAACATGACATATGTGCTTTTTAAAAAAATACTCTGGTAATGCATCTTGACAGTTGGTAGCTGTCTGGCTGTTTATTCAACATATGTACCACTTAATGCACAGGTCTCAGTGATGCAGTCCCCAACGATGATCCAACTGGGATAAAAGTCAACAAATAGAGCTTTTCACGGAGTACATTTACTTGGGGAGAGTTAAATATTTGAAAGGTGTTTAGCAGTTAAGATTTAAACCTAATGTCATAAGAATTACAGGGTCAGCATCTCCCTCTGCACAGCACAGGCTCTTGATTCCACAAAGGGGCTCCATATGTCATGAAATCACCTTTTTAATTAGATCTCTGTAGCCTCATTCTAACTTACCACTGTCACAAGCCTTGGATAAAATCCTATTCCCAGGAAACCTTTCAGCAAACAGTTAGCTGAGGGTTCTTAGGAGATGTTGAGACAGATTCTCCCAGATTGCAAGCAATTTTAAATTAGCTGCTCTGCAAAGTGGTGGGTGTGGTGTTATCTCAACATCCTCGTATGTTACCTGAGCCTTTTCCTCGGGGAAAGCAAAACCTGTTCACACTAGTTTGCATTTCCCAAAGTAAAACTGGCCTGGAAAATCTGTCACTTATTCTATCTTATCTGGACTAAAGTATAAGATAAAACACAGAAAGTGTCCTATTGACTGTGGACAGCAGGGTGACTGGCTTGTGATGTCTAACTAATAGTTTAAGCCTTCAGAAAATTCAGAGATGAATTTCAAAAGGAAGAATGAAGTGAGCAGAAGAGTCACATGTGAGGAGCAATTTCCCCCCAAATTTCCAATAACTATATTATCAGGCAACATCTTCCCTAAGCCTTAAAACATTAATTGAATAACTGTCTTAATTGTCTTTTAAGAGAGAGAGAAAGAGAAAAAGAAAGAGAGAGAGAGTGTATGTGTGTGTGTGTGTGTGTGTGTGTATGTAAGTATGTGTGTATGTGTGTGTGTGCATGTGCATGTGTGTGAGTGTGTGTGTATGTGTACGTGTGTGTGTGTGTGTGTGTGTGCATGTGTGTGTGCGTTTGTGGTATGTTTGTGTCAATTAAAAGATAGTCTCTTTGCCAGCCCTCACCTTTTGCCTTGTTTGAGAGTCTGTCATTGGGCATGTCAGGATAAATGGCCCAAACTTTCAGGAGATTCTCTTGTCTTCTCCTCCCATCTTGCCATAGGAGAGCTGGAATTCCAAAGGCGCACTTGAGTCTTCTCCTCCTTACACTCTGGGAATGCACTCTAAGATCCTCACACTAACACAGCAAGCACTTCTCTACTGCGTCATCTCCCCACCGAATGCTAACATTTCCACAGTTTTAATGACTTGAGTCCAAGTGGAAATGTGGCTTGTCCACGTGGTAAAAGAAACATCACCAGAGCTCTGTGGTATCTAAAACCAGACTCTGAATTTTAAGTGGTGTGATACACTCTTCAATAGCAGTATATTTTATACTGAAGGTTTAGCAAAATAAGTATTTAGAGAATATAAGGCAATGTTCTCATGAGGCTCTTTCGGACCTTAGGGTAATTGTAGGGTTCATCATTCAACTATCCTAAAACAACATTCTCAAATTAAACATACCAGACGCACATTGTTTTATTTTCTAGGCTCTGATCCTTGCCTCTTGGCCTACATTTCTGCCACTGAGACAAAACCCGAGAATCCTTCTAAGAACCAACAGCTAAATTAGCTGGGTATGAAACTAGAGTGTGTAGTCTCTGTACTCGTAAATTCTAATGGACTACCTTTCTGCAGAAAATGAATTCTAATACCCCATATTGTCCACCTAAGGAGGCTGACATCAAACTGATTGTATGATACAACCTGGAAGTGTTTGAGAGCTAACTATCTCCCTGTGAGAAGTTTGACCAATGAAAAGAGATGACAAGAGTAACTAGATAAAACCCTTCCTTTTTCTAACCCTGCAATATGGATATTCCATATGAAATGCTCATGAGTCTACTGTGTGCTGAGTGAGTACGACTACCTAGCCATAGCATGGCTTATTTTAAAGCATCAGACAGATGTCAACACAGCATTTTAATTATTTCCCATGTCTTTTCCTTGCCTAACTTTCCTTGTTGTTCATTCTTCCTGACCTTGATATACACATTGGAAATATACATTGTCACACCAGAGTTCATATTATAGGGAAAATGGCAAGTAAGACCATTTCATGGAAATAAGAACACTCCATGGGATAGTTGACTTTCCTCAGTCTGAACACGGAAAAAATTCCAGGTCATTATTGAACTTCCGTTGTTACCATTGTTTCATTTGAACCTCTGTACTTAAATGAGATCCTATAACGTAGTTTTATTTGCTCAAAAGAGAGGCAATGCTACTGGCTTCTCTATTCCTTGCTAAGGAAACTGAAATTGTCTTAAAACCAGTGATATGCTCAGAGCCAAGGAGTGAATTATAACTTAGCTAGTGCAATTAGAATACTGTTGCCAAGAATTCCCAAGTACCTTCAGAAGTAAGAGATGCTAGCCTCTCACCTCTGAACAGTATGGTACTGGAAAAGCATTCTTAAAAGAGGGCAAATGAGACTAGCTTGATATCTGTAGTATCCCCAGTTGTTTATAGATATGACACTCAGAGGAGTAACAATTCATTCCACCAGCTTCAAAAGCCATCTAGCCACAAAAACATGACAAGTAAGGAGAAGCAGAATCTATATGTTGAGAATAATGAATGAGAGAGGTCAAAATGTCAATTCTTAATGGTGTCATTGACACAAACAGCAAATATCTCTATCAAGACTACTCCTCAACTTCTTAAAGAATGGAAAACAAACAAAACTGAAAGCCATTGAGGGTAAGTCTCTTGTCACTTTTAGCCTAACGCATTATGAGTTGACATAGATTCTTAGTTTTGGTGCTGCTTTGACAACCTCTCAAAATCAATGATTTCCTACGTGGAGCTAATATAGCAATAGCTTTGTGTTCATATCATATCAAAACAAAAATACCAGGAAGAGAATTAATTGGCAGAGCACAAGTGGAGTGTGGATTGCTGTGTCATATAGCCCATTCATTTTCAACACAAGCACGGGTGTATTTTGAAAACACAGATTGGCTTCATGTAAGTATTTTTCATCTAGTATTAGTATTAGTAAATGATGTCATTCTTATTTAAATAAGAATAACATAATGTTATAAATGCATAGTGTGGCCTATGTAAAGATTTCTTTCCAAAACATGATAGAATTTTTAATAAATGCTTTATTTTAAACATTATAACAATATCAAATATATTTCAGAAGCACACATATTCTCTATTCCTTCTCTTAGTTTTCAATTTTCTAATTTCACATTGTAAAGTGTGCTTACTCACATTGTAAGTCTAAAAAGAAAAAAATATATAATTTCACACTTAATTTTTCAGGTATAACATTCCCAAAAATTATATAGTTAATATCTTATGGAACTCTAGATTATTTTGAAACAAAGTTTGGGGTAGCCATGTCAGAAAACTTATGTGCATGTACTCACTATCTTTGTGAGACACTGGCACTATTACTGTAATGGTTCACACACAAACACATAGAGACATTGCTTCCTTTTTCTAGAAAGGAATATGCTTCAAAAATAGTTATGCAAGTAGAAAGTCAAGTATTCTCTGTGAAATTCTCTGTGCACATCACTTAATCAACAACATCACACTCTGATTTCTTATCACCATTGTTAAAAGTCTCCAAAAACAAGAGAAATATAGGTAGTCCTACTAACTAGCACAAGCTCACATATGGGCCTATAGTTAAACTAATTTTGAAATTTCTGGTTCCATTTAATACCAGTTCTTTGCATTTTCCTTCTGTAGAACATTCAAGCTGTTTCCAATGCTTAGCAAAGAGATGGGAAGAGAAGGAAGATAATATTAATTTAAAACTATAACTTCTATTCACACTCTCTTAAGAGAAAAACATAGCAAACTACTTAATAGGAATATGTCACATATATTTAAATCATGTATTTAATACATAATTTTAAATACATATATTTAAAACCATATATTTAAGTCATATATTTTAAATAAATCAGAAATTATCAGCATTTCAATTAGCTTCAATGTTTAGTTTTCATTCTTGCTTTTATCAGATTATTATATGGTCATCCTGATAGTGCAGAATTCATTTTAATTGTGAAACTTGCTTCTGATGAAATAAAAATCCTTGTAGACTTATCATGTTCCAGTAGACAATAAAAAGAGAAGTGTTCAAACTCTATATAGTACAATGGCTTTTCCCCAAACAGATCTTTTCCTTTCAAGCGCCAGATCAATAAATGACCCTTTTTATCAGAGAACAAACCAAAACCTCCTTTGTATTTTGCTTGTTACTTTCATTTTTCCCCCAATAAAAGATGAAGCCACTTAAGTGCCAGGCCACAAAAGCACCATGACACTTTTGTAGTAGTAAAGAGTTCAAAAGGTAAATAAAACTTTTTGGAACTTACAGTTAAGAACAAAGTGAGCTCCCAGTCGTTCAGTATCCCCTTGGGGTTAAGGGTGTATCCAGAGCATCAAGAACCAGTATTTCCACTTAGAGTCATCCTAGTCATCTAAACAGCATTCATGGGACTTTAAAAGTCTTTTTGAAATAGAAAGTAGAGCAAAACACAAAAGTATGATTTCTAAGTTTCCCAACGACTGTACCACTTCACAGAACGTTTGGTCAGGATGAAGAACGCAAGACTGTCAACTCAGTCACCTAGGAAAGAACCAACATACACGTCCACACAGACCACACCACAATGGCACAGGGATTGAGAGCCAAGCAAATGTGCCTGTCCTCTGTGATTAGATTTCTGTTAATTTTGACAGGAATCCACTGGATAAGGGACTCAGGAGTATTTTGTCACCATTAGTAGAACTTAATATTCTGGTTAACTGTC
Organism: Cricetomys ansorgei; assembly: GCA_026225945.1. Taxonomy (NCBI): domain Eukaryota; kingdom Metazoa; phylum Chordata; class Mammalia; order Rodentia; family Nesomyidae; genus Cricetomys; species Cricetomys ansorgei. The sequence continues at coordinate 3,235,934 of JAMJFZ010001230.1, read as the reverse complement.
CTTGCTAAACTAAGGACTAATAAAAACAGTGTCGGTGTCCCAAAGGGAAAACATATACGAATACAACAGAAGTATTCAAGTACACAAGTGAGCAGCCAAACTGCATATTATGGTATATACTGGATATCTGAAAAGTAAACATTTATGTTTCTTTTAGGAAGTTGTCTGAGGCATTCAGTACCTAAGGGCTATAAAAATGTTTTCCTGTGGATTTTACAATATCAAGAAATACTTGTTTTGAATGAGTTTGAATGTATTTTAAATGGATGTAGAAAATACAGACTCTCTCCACACATCTCATATTTTAGGGTGTTGACAAATGAAGAGGTTCATAACGTTACCTTACCTCATAAGGTAAACTTATGAGGAATACAGTCATTTTATGTAGATCCAATCAGTACCTGTTTGATTCATACAGTCAGAATTAGACTCACTGATGCACTACATGGTAAAATTGATCTGGGAAAAAAAATAATGGATGGCTATTTTTATGGAAAATGTACCCCGAGGAAAAAGTCACCAAAATGTCACAATAACAACAACTAAAAAAGGCCATTTTGTATCTGAGGATTTCTTACTGTAAATGCTAAATGCAGAATGTGCCAAGTAAGATGTGCCATATCTTTTCCAGTACATGTACATTGCATTTGCTGCTTTGTCTGTTTTTGCACCCATGCTGCAGCCTAGGTGGGTTATAGCCTTGAATTACTTCTTCCCTACTTTCTCTGCATTATGAGTTTCTCTGGCTTCAGACGCCATTGTTTTCCCTGCCTGGAAGTCCTTCTGGAATTCCGGCTTATGTAATGCTATCGTGAAGGGTTGCTGGATTCTTTTCCTCTCCACTTGTATACTGCCAGGGGACTCTTTTGAAGACCTTCCTTTCACCATCAAGAATAAGGGAGGCAGACCCAGCGGCCTTCAGGGATTTAATTAGAGTTCACCAAGTTAGAATCTCCAAGCTCTCAAAGACCTAATTTAAATATAAGTTCACTCACTTTTTCAACTGTTTCTTAGGCCCTTATTAAAATTTCAGGTTATTAAAGAGAACATCCTGTGTTTTACGATACATAGAAAATAAACCTTCGTTATGCAGAATCTCAACCATCTCCAGGTGCGAATGCAAAATCCTGCCAATCACAAGGAAAATAATAATGAATTAGTTTATGAATTATTGACGCCATCATTGCAGAATTTTGTCAATCATGATCAATTACATTTATATGGGCAGCATTTGCTTTGCGAGAACTAAACATTGGTAGTAGTAAGAGAAAATAGTTTCATATATTTGTGGCCAGTTATCCCAATACTGTTTTGTATAAAAGTGATTATTAGTCTCAGTGTTCTTGACTCTAGATGGTTATTTTTTCTTTTTTAAGCTGTCAGTCAGAAACCTTGTTAAAGGTTGATGACTAATCATACCAATTTATAAGATCTGTTTGTTATACAAGGCTGCAAACACACACACACACACACTCACACACACACATACAGCACAGTTCCTGTTGACAACATTGCAATGTCATGAAGTAATGCTGGCCTTCTTTATGGCCTTTTACATTTTGCAAAAATGTAACATTTTACCTTGGAATAGATATAAAATATAAACTGATAACATCATGATGTCAAATGTTAAATGGCTAACCATGACTGACATCCACATAGTTCTGACATGCAGACCATCAAGTTAGGTGTTTCTATTGGAAAATTTCTCTGTCTCTTTGTTTCTCTGTCTCTCTCTCTTTCACACAAACACACACACACACACACACACACACACACACACACACACACACACACACAACTTGCCAAAGAAAAAGCAAATGAGTGACTTCTACATCATTTAGTTGTCAAGGTATCCTTATGGAGCATGAAGTCTAGAGAAAGGGAAAGAAAACAGAAGTTGTGCTACCCGGGCTTGATTTGTGGGCACAATTTACAAAATACTGACAAGGCTTTTTTGTAAATGTTTTAGTAGCATCTTCTTTTGTTTCTTTCATTTCACTACAAAGAACATCTCATAGTGAAATGATTGTGAGGACAGCCCGTACATTCAAGAATTCTGCAGCTCCCGTCCCTGTAATGTTATCATGTAACTAGTGCATGAACTCTTTTCAAGTTTAATCCTCACTTGGCTTTAAGAAGTGGATTAAAGATTTGGGTTCAGTCCCAGACATGTAAAGCTAAAGCAAAATGGCAGCTCAGTCCTACCTTGTGCTTTCCCGACTCTCCTTTACCTTCAACATGATAGATGTTCTTGTGTCCTTCCCAAGGAATTCCTGGTAGGTATAACTGCTGAGGCCATCTCCTAGGTGGTTGATGAAGTATCTAGTATGCCAAGCTACTGCTACAGAAGCAGCAAGCCAACAAGCAACTAGCAGCAGGTTAGCAATGCAAGGACATTATAGACTGCCATGTTTCATATCCCCAAGGAGTGAGGAGTCCTATCTTTCCAGCATGGTAACCTGGCTGATGTCAATAGATACCTCTCTACATAGGCTCTCAACATTGCCTGCAGAGATAAATACAGTTTTCTTTTGGTAGTATAGACAAGAAGGGCCAGTTTGGCCACTAATTGACAGGAAATCTAGAATCAGTTGGTGCCATTGAAGACACATATTGGGTTCTGTGTTCCTTCTCAATTTTGCCCATACCAAGCTGAAGTCTTGAGGAAATTCAAAGGCCTCAATGAATACCTGATTAAGATTCATAAATTTGGTGGGATAATGAACCTGTATTAAGGCTTTAATGTTCCTCTATGGAGTGTTATCATCTATGGGCTGCCCACTTTGACACTACAGAGGGAATGCTTCCAGATTCCAAGAATGTTCATGTTCTTGTTAGCTGGGTGATTGCAAGCTGTAGCTGGCTATCTTGACTTTACCATTCCCTTGACAAAGATCATACGAGCCGGCACAAAGAAGCTGACATGATGTTTATAAAAAATGCTTGACAGATGTAAAAGTATTACCTAGAAGAAAGGACTTTTTTTCAAGTATATGTGACCCAAAGTTTTTGGGAGCACAGATGTTGCTTTTATGCTTATTTTGTATGATAAAATCAAGACACATATAATTATTCCTGAGGTGTTCCCTCTTGTGAAGAGACAAGCTGTATTATGTAACATATCTTGGGCATTCTGGACAGACTCCCTGAGTTATCCGTTTTATCAATAGCAAAAATTTATTGGTTGAAATAATTTTCATGATGATGATAATGATGGCATCCAATATTTTTTTTTTTATTTGAATCATTCCGGACTACAAGAAAAAAAAAAAAATCTTAGCATGAACAGCAAAAGATTTGCAGTTATCCAGAGAGCTAACGGTGAGATTCATAAAGGGTTTTCATCATCTGTTTACACTGAATTTTATATTATTTATGTGCTTTTAGTAGGCATAAAATCTTAGGTAGTATTTTATTCATTTCATTTTAAGAAAAATATAGCAATAGATACACAAATATGAAATCTTTTATGCCAATTTGCACTATAAGTCAAGTCATATTTTAGACTTGATTACTTTTTGGCATTACTGCAGAGGGTGCAGTGAAGCCATAATCTTATGAAAGCACATTACTTCTCAGTCACAACGTTACAAGACTAGTTCTTTGGTGCAAATTCATATGAACTTCCCAAAATGAGATATTTTTTTATAATTTAAAATTTTAAAGTTACAGCTGATAACGATCAACCTGGAATGGAAAAAGAAAATCTGTTTCTTCAAGAGATGTGTTAAATTTTTTCCACTTTCATTTCACCAAAAGATCATGTTCAAGTACTTCCATTAAATATAAAATATTTGTTATATTTTACTTGTTATTTAATGAAACTCAAAATCAGTTTTCAAAGGCAACCATCTCAGTCCCCCACCCCTCCAAAGAACTTGTCATTCTACGACAAACATAGATTTCCTGAGAGATGGAAAACATTTGCTGTGAAAATTACTATATTTATCCTTGAGACATATTTGGTATAATTCACTAATTTGCCCAGTGCATAATTTCAGTATGTTCATGGAAAAACAAACTGTCTTACCCATGACTTTGAAACAGAATCCCTCTGCTCTTAGAATTCTATGGAAGCAAGTGTGATGTAAATATTAATGATTGAGTATGGTCTTTCCAGGCAGTGGGAGGGAAAATATTCATCTTGGCAATGCACACACACGCACACACACACACACTCACACCCCACACATTCTCACACTCTCACACACATACACTCATACACAAACACACAATTTTTTTAAAACATCCTTTATAACCCAACTGTAATGGTAATGAAACACCAGTTTATAAGTAAACTTTTAAGTCAGAGAGCATGATTCAGTATGAAAGCAATTGTGCGATGATTATTTCTTCTTAATGATACAGGTCAGGGTTCTTTGACTTCCAAGTGTTCCAATTGCTCGGTTCACTCTGATGCAATTTTCTAGCTGAAATTTACAAAAATCAATTTCCAAATTTGACAGTGAGTATGAACTTATAGCTTGGAAGACTACTTCTCAGTCTTCTCCATCTGGGAGAGTTCACGCACCTCAAGTTCCTGAGGAGATCGCATTTTGCTCATTATAAATTAAAAGCCATGCAAAACTTAATTTGCTTCAAAATAGACCTACAATTGACTGTTTTTATTTGAGTCTGACTACTTGCATATGAATAGACACTATGTATTTTTGTAAATACTTTGTAGCAGATTTCACAGGTACAATGATATAAAACAAGACCACAGAATAAAATAATTTAACCATTTACTAGCAATTACTACTTCGAAAGATGAGCAAGCATACCCAAATTAAAAGATATCAAGACAAGGATTGATAAAAATAAGCGATAATTTAGCTCTGCATGCCAAACAGTTCAGGGACCAATAATAACAGCCATAACTTAACTCATGACTAAGTGAATTTCAGGACAATTTTCTTTGTATTGAAAACCTGACTCAACATAGAGTAGACTCTTCTTTTCACTACAAGATGATTAAAATTTACAATGTTCTTCATGAGCAGTTGTGAAAATAATTATTTTTAAAAATAAATCTTTAAAGAAGGTGGGATGAGATAGAATCATAGAGTTGGCAGTAAGTACATAAAGTAGAGAAAGCATCAACATTTTCTTGTACTTTTAGAATGTTATAATCGTGCTTTGTTGATCTAACTCAACAGTCATGGAAAGGCTACAGAAGAAATTTTCTGAATGACAAGTATATTTTCACATCCTGTGTTCACAATCCAGGTGACTTCTAGTTGTAGAGAAGAAATGTCTTAAACATTTTCAGTGAGAGAATTATACTCATAATATATCTTAGTTCTATCACTTCTTGGTGCCTCTTCTTCTTCTTTTCATTTTGATTCTGAGTTACTGTAGCCCCCACTTCCTCAGATGCACTTTGTTTAGAAAAAGAATGAGATGCTACAAAACAATAATAATAATGAATGTCCCTCCTCCTGTTAGTCTTCAAGTTCTTGTATATATCCTTCATTAAAATAACATATTTCTTTTTCCCTAGTACGTTTTCTAATATTAGGGTTACACTTAATGATAGAAACAGAGATGTTAGACTAAAACCATCATTACGTACTGGGAAGATATATGTTCCAGTAAAGTATCCATATTTCAAGCATGAGTACTTGAGTTTGGATCCCCACTACTCTCATATAAAAGGCAGACATGCTTACTCTCACCTGTAACTCTAGCTGGGGAGTTGAGGTAGAAACAGAAAACTCTCAGAGCTCCCTCATCAGCCAGAAGACCCAGTTGATGAGTTCCTCAATAGAGGAGTGATCCTTCCCCTTTCAAATATTAAGTGAGAATGTAATAGAAGAAGACATGTGATCCTTACTTTTGGTATCTACACACATATACACATTTGTGCACCCATACACATGCACAGACATACACATATTTGCTCTTGTGCAACACACACACATTTATAAAACGGTTATTTTGCCTGATAATAATAGACAAAACCTTAAGTGTAAACGTTGCTGATAATTTTCATATAGTTCAGCTATGCCAATGCTATTAAAGTTGCCTTCAGTTTGAATTTTCTCCAGAACTCTTAATTCATTGGTACATGTTGAAGTATTAGAGTAAGACCAGAAAATATATAAATCTTCTTAATGAGCTACCTATGAAATATAATAAACAGCAAGACATAGAAAGAAAATAAGTGATATTATTTTTCACATGAATGAATGATTTATGTAGCACAATGAATAGATAATTTATAAAAGAAATAAGAAGACAGAGCACATTTTTCTTGCCCCCGGACTACCTTGCATGTGTTTCATAGTTTGTGACTCTCTGACTTTGTATCTCAAAATGAGTTCCAGAGTTCTCCAATACATTTAATTAAAACAAAGTTTAAGTTTTTATACAAATCATATTGCACATAAGCTATGGCGTCATAAGTTTGCTATATTAACTCCAATATGCTTTGTTGAGTAATTCTCTAAAAAGTTGAACTCATAACAGGATGGAATCAATAACTATCATATAACCAGAAAAAATTTCATATATATATATATATATATATATGAATTGAATTATTATTTATGAGTTCTCTGAATAAATTCATTTCAATCTGCCTATCAGGCCATTTGCTCTTACTTTATTTTTCTGCCTTAGTTCTCATCAATCGCCAACACTGAAGCTTTGTTTTACTCTCCTCTTTCTCCACCAACATACTAGACCTGTTTTCTAGGTTTATCTTCCCCTTTATGGATACTGCCGTGTGCAATCTACTTCTTAATGTTTCCTCCAATTATGCAAATCACACTTCTTCCTTCATAATTCTTGTTCATTTACCTATAAATCATGCACTCATCTGGAAACTGCTGCGAAGTGTTGCTCTCCTCCTCTGTGAATCCATTCCTTAGTTCTTAGGGTTTGTTTTGTCTTCTTGAAATATCATCCTGCTTGCCCATAAGATAGGTAGCAGTCTCTTTATCCCACTATTTTCTGACACGTGGCTAAACTGTGACTAATAAAACCCAACACAGGGGTCACTTAAATAGAAAAGAATTTATTACCAATGTAACAATCTGGAAATGCTTCCCAGTGTTGTAATGGGAGCATTACTGGAGTCAAGAGATGTCATATCCTTCCATGTTGCTTCTCTTCACATTCCTTAACCTGACTCTAGCTTGCATGTTCCACGATGGCTCATCACCAGCCACATTCCAAACAGCAGGACTACAGAAAAATGACAGTTTTCCCACTGAGGACATGCTTCAGAAATAGTATTCCTCACTTCCTCATAGCACATTGCCCTGAACTTAATTTTAAAAAGCTACACTTAGCCAGTGAGGAAGCTGAAAGATGAAACATTTATTCTAAGTGGCAATATGCTCAGTTAAAATGGGACATTTTGTTACCAAAAGAAGAGCTAATACATTCTGAGGTGACTCAAATTGTACTATGCAAGGTCTACACAGTTACCACAAGCCATTCTAGTACTGCACATTTTTAATTCACTATACTCTAGCAATATAACCTATTCTTCAACTACTCAGTCTTTTCCATTTGCCTGAGTCATACTGTCTTTCTGACACCCTGTGGTTAATGTCTATCCATCTTTCATTCTTTAACTTAAGGTCACTTCTCCAGTGAGTATATCCAATTCAGGTCAGCTTATTACTCGTTCAGTAACACTCTGACTATACCTTTGATAATTCATTAGACTCCATTAATTTTTGTTATTTTTTATTGTGAAGTCCAATCTATGAGGGCAGTTCCATGCAACGGAGGTTCAAACAACCTTGAAAGCATGTAGTAATGACAAGAGACTCATCATAATGTAAGAGAAGACTTTAAAGTTCAATTGAAAGTTGAATGATAATATGCATAGATAGAGACAGTAAGAGGAATTCTATAATAAATGCAGGTCATTTGTTGGATGAGCAGAACTTGAATAGCTATCAGAAATGAACAAGATTTTTCTTGCTGTCAGTTCGCAATCCCTCTTTGTGAATCCATTGTGAACTGTCCCTTAATAAAGTCTCAGGTACATTCTCACAGCGTTTCCAGTGAAACATCGTTTAAATGACCAGTTCCATAAATTCAGGCTAGGCCTGACTTCAGTAGCTCTGAAACCACTACTCAACAGAAATATGACAGGGAGAGAGAACTTGGTCTTATTTGAGCATTAGCCTTACATGGTGGTACTGGTCCACCCTGGACAATTCTGGAGTTGCTGATACTTCCTCCTTCTTGGATGATTTTATAGATTTCACAAAGATAGTCCTGCTGAAATTCTCAAATAGTAGCTCCCATGATGCTGGCACAGATTTCCCACTAACAGCTCTGACCATCCATGCTTCTGCTGAGAAAGTTGCACATCCCTGTTAAGTCCCCTGAAGTGGAATTTCTTTTAAGGCTACACAGCTTGGGTATCTTTAGTGAGATTTACATCTTCTCCTCACAGAACATATTTTTTACATTCCCTCTAAACGTGTGAACCTTAGTTCATGCAAATATAATTCTGCCTCTTTGTAAAGTAGGCAAAAGGGATACATTCAGCCAGATTCTTTCCTCGTATTTAGGGACAGTGAATAACGAGTAATCAGATCCTTCAACTACTAACAAAGTTCCTTAAACTCTCTATTGTCCCTTTGAAGGTTCTTTCACTTAGTCTGCTGTGAAATAACAATATTGTCTTTCTGTGCTCTTTGAAAATGATGGGGAATCCAGGACACACAAAGATTCTCTTCAAAGAACTGATTCCCTACCCCAGTGTGCAAGTACTTCCTGTCTTAGTGGAGTTGTGGGCAGGTGGACAGTCTTAGACCAACCTTACTTTCTCAGCATGTTATACAGGAAGAATTAAACAGCTCTAGTTCTGTTAAGGAATGTTTTTCGTGACATTACATCTTTTGTAACATCAAATGAAAGTGAATTAACAGCACTCATTTAACACCATATGTTGGGGAAAGAATCAGGAAATCTCTGCTCCTCTTTTGTTAGGAAGCTTCTCAATAATCTAGTTTAACATGTTCACAAAATTCACATATGCATACACACCACACACACACACACACACACACACACACACACACACACCAAAAAAGAATACACTGAAATAAAATTGGAGGTCAGTACCTAAACATGACTCATGTCTGTGATTGAGACAGTCACTATATACTCCAAGGTGGCTTGAAAATCACTATGCATAAACTCAATTCTGCTTCCACAGTCTTTCAAGCGCTTAGATCACAATTATATACTACTATTCTCAGCTATCTGTTGTAAATCCTAAATGCTGAGACTTGGCCCTGAAAGATGAACAGAACTGCCATAGAAGTTCACTGTGATATTATTTTAAAGAACATATTATATTACCCATCACACTTTTGTAATCACTTCAAATCTTGAGAATGATAAAATTTGCTGGAGGGACATTTCTATTAGTGGCTCGATTATAATGTGATAGGATGGAATAGTCCCATCGGATTTCCATAACTCTTCATTCGCTTCAAAGATTATAGAATTTCAAAATAAAGAAATTATAGTCCTGTATAAATTATATTAATAATAAAATGAAAAACTCTTTTGTAAAGATGCTACAAACAAGAATAAGACTACTAATCATGAAGACAGAAGAGTGTCTTTTAATATGATTTTTTCCATTGCAGTGATGTAAACTACAGAAAGGAATTGCAATGCTGAAAAATCCATATGATAATTCAGATAGGTCAGCATTAATATTCCCTAATGAACTTTTTTTGAAGGGACTATCCTTATCATTCAATTTTAAGTCTTAATAAAACAAAAAGAGAATTGCGAAGTCATATGACTTGATTCTACAAGAACCAGTGAGTAAATCTGAATAATACTGGCACAGATATGATAATGGAATCCAGATCTATTAATGATCCTGCCAGGAGAAGCATATAAATATAAAACATAAAAGGACAAGAGAAAAGCCCTAAGGGACCACACATTTTACAGTAACCATTTCTGATGAGCTGTTCCCCAATTCAGAGTTCTGTGTCAGCTGACAAAGATAATTACATCTGGAGCTAGTTTCATTCTGCCTCAGAATTTCCAACTCATGTTTCAGGAAGATCTAACAGTGTCTCACTGTCCCCACGCCTAAGGTGAGTGATTGGTCTAACTTTGAGAGTAGACATCCATTTATCCCCAACACTGTTCATGTATCACTGCAAATAAACAAGGAATGATACTTATCTGCTCCCCAAATCTATGGTATAGCTTTATCAAATATTAATCATTGATAAATGGTGTCTTCAGGCAAAATATCAAGAACATCTCCATTACTGTTCTCTTTTCTTCTAAAAGAGATAACTAATAAGTTTGTATCAGAATATGGCAGCCATGTAGCTGTTAGTCCGTTTGTTTAGTAAATACGTGTTTAAATTTTGATTCCACAGATTCAATTATAAACCTAGGAAATTTAATTCCATCAAATCAGTTGTATAAGAATCATTTGCATTGTTTTCTTTAATATGTTACATATATTCCTCCACTTGGTTGAAAACTGGAGGAATTAACTCCTGTGATCTACTGTGAAGCCTGGAAGACAGCTAGATTGTTTACAGCTGTCAATCAACAGCAACCCACCTGGGTATCCACTGTCCCAATCCTGCTGGTTCCTTGGCGTTACCAGTGTCTCTTTTAGGGATCGATATCCATTCTGTGGGGAACATACAGAGACCTAGTAATTTTGTATCCTCTTTTTCTCTGCAGAAGCTTCTGGGGAGTTCGCTTTTTGGGAGACATTTCACTACTGTTTCCAAACACTGTATGAGAATGGAACTGGGTTTTAGAAGAATGTAAACTGTGAAGAAACAAAGTGAAGCAGTTGCCACAAAATCTCTGGATACTGTGGCTAAAACATTGAAGAAGTTAATTCTCTCTGAGGCCATCTGCAGGCTAGAGTGCTACCACCTCTGTGGGATCCCTGACCCGAGGCAGGAAGGCTCCCAATTTGTCTACAAACTGAATGAAATAGGGGAGCAGGGGACTTTGAAGAACCTCATTGATTATACACAGTTTTTAGGGCCATGACTGACCTCAGAGGCACATGACCTGGAGCACTGAAGGGTGTATTTTAAATTCCTTTTTATATTTTTGGGTTTTCTTTTGTTGTTGTTGTTGTTTTGTTTTTCAAGACAGGGATTTCTCTGTTGTAACTCTAGCTGCCTGGGAACTCACTCTGTAGAGCAGGCTGGCCTCAAACTCAAAGAGAATGGCCTGCCTCTGCCTCCCAAATGCTAGGATAAAGGCGTGAGCCACCACCGCCCAGCGTTTTTTATATTTTTAAACATCAGTTAATTTATTGTGTATGCTTACGTGCCTGTCAAGTTGTGCATATGGAGGTCATAGGACATCTTGTGGGAGTCAGTTCTTTCCTTCCAATGTGTGGTTTCCAGGTACTGAAGTCGAGTTGTTGGGATTGGGAAAATGCCTTCACCTGTTAAATTATCTTTCATCATACTTAAAATCCTTCATTAAGTTATCTTTGAATTTTTTGATTTGTAAGGGAATTCCAGTGGGATAAAGAAGATCGTGTTTAGACCCTTTTTTTCACGGTGGCTACCATCTCCTGGGAACTCTACATCTCTGAAAGGAATCCCTGGCTGGCTACCGCCTGCTCCCAGCATTTGTCTGCTCTAATAAAGTGTTTGTCTGCCCTAAATAAAGTTGTTGTCAAATATTGCTGAGCACATTTTTGAGTGAACTTGAGTTTTCTTTTCTCTATAGCGAATATGTTAAATTCTTATTGCTGGATTATATGGCAGAGAAATATTAAATTTTGTAAGACACTCCCCAGTCCATTTTCAGGGCTAGCTGAGCCGTATCCCACAGTATCCATCTACATATGAATATTGCATTGCTCTATATCCCAACACATTCACTACTACTGCAGCCATTCTAATGGGTAGACAGTAATACCTCTTTCATGGTCTAGTCTGGACTTCCATCTTATATAATAGTATTAATACATCTTATGTAATTGTTTTCTAAAGTTAAATTCTCTCTAGTGGTACATCTGTTCAAGATTTTTCTGCTTTTTGTTTGTTTCTTGTTTCTTGTTTCTTATTCTTATTCTCATTTTTAGGTCTGAGAATCCTTTGCTGGACACTTTATTTGAAACATTATTTTGCAATCCATAGCTTAGTTTTTTATTATTTTGATAATGTCTTGGGCATAGGAAAAATCCTCAATTAAGATGGAGTTTAATTTTTAAATCACTTCTTTCTTATAACTTTTCCTTCCATTCCTCAAATATCTCAGCCTAATCCCAACATAAGAAAAGAAGAAAATTCTTCCAAAAACAGGGCATAATGCCTCATGTCTGTACATGTAATATTAAGATTGTAAAGACAAGAGAACCACAAGTCTGAGGTTGACCAGTTTAAGTTGCATAGGAAGACTTTGCTTCAAACAAAAAATATGTTAAAAATATATGAAGAAAAAAATACCATGGGCCATTTTTGTTAATTATTAAATTTATGAGCTCCCTAAGGGATGGCTCATTGTTTTAATAGGATTTAAAAGATCGAATTATTCTCTAACTAATTGCTTGTGCATCTTTGTCAATCAAATAGCCTTATTTGTGTAGATCTCTTTCTTTATTTTCTGGTTTCATTGATTCATGTGTCACTCTCTTTGACGATAGTGTACCATCTTCATTACTGTCTGATATATGCTAATCAATTAGTCTTTAATCAAATAAATTTCCCTCTTTTATCAGCACTTTCCTGTGAGCAATCTGAGTGATTAGAGCCCTTAGAGAAAAGACAGATTGACCTGGTGGAGTAGGGAAATGGCAATAGAGTGTTAATTATCATGGCACAGAAGGTAAATGTAGGACCTGTCCTCTAATACTGGAGTAAAACTGTATCTGGAAGCTCACAGTGCTGGCCAGCAGCTCTTAACTGAATATGGACATCCACTCATTGTGCCACAACTTCACAGAGTTTTGTTGTGTTGCTTGCACATGCAGTTTGATTTCTAGAAAGCACTGTCGGAGCTTGTGAACAGACTTTTCCACTTTCCCCCCTATATTCTGTTTTTGGAACACTTGCAGAAACTGCAAGCTGTCTTAGGTTCCCTGAGCTCTGATGTTCAACCCATCAACTCCAAGGCCAGAAGACTGTATTTGGGTTGTCCTTGTCCTGTCTATGACCCCAAACTGCCTTTGATTTTAACTGGCTCTTAAAATTAGTTAAACTTGCTTGTTATATTGTTTAGTTTAAAATTTTCTTACGTATTCTGGATAAAATTCCTGTCTCTGATGCTAGTCTTTGCAAAATCCTTAGCTTGTCTTTTTATTTTCTTTTTAAAATGTTTTTTTTAAAGTTCTTATAGTGTGTGTGTGTGTGTGTGTATGTGTGAGTATATGACTATGCCACAGCACAAGTTTAAAGCAGAGAAGACAACTAGGAGACCTTATGAAGTAATTGTGGGTGAGTGAAATTGGACTCAGACTATCAGGCTTGGCAACAAGTGCCTTTAATCAGTTAGCATCTCATTAGCCCTGTCTTTCCATTTTCATAACAATGTCTTTCACAGATTTCTACATCAAGTTTGGAAAATTCTAATCTGACACTTTAATGGATTGTGAAAATTTTGTTCGTTCTTGTCTATAAAACCTTTGCATAAGGCTAGATGTGCTTCATGAGTTTTTCCTGTTATAGGTTTCATTTATATATTATAATTATATTACATAATTCACTTATATATCCATACGATACCTTCTGAATTAGTTTTTAGTCTATATAAAGAATTTTGTTTCATTTGTATTTGTGAGTGCATATGTGTGTAAGAAGTCCAGTTGTTGATATCTATTGATTTCCACTTATATCTTAATGTAAAATTAACTACCTGTTCTTGTGCGAGTCTATCTCTAGACTCTATTTCTACTCCATTGATCTGTCATTTTGTCAATAGTGTATTGGATAGATTATTTTAGCTTCACAGCAAGTCACTGAATAAGACAGTGTGAGTTCTATCTTTCTTTTTCCTCTCATGATCTGATAGTTTTTTTGCCTACTTAAATACATTTTAGAATTTATTTTACAATCATAAATTTTAACTTTGATATTTTGGGGAGATGTTTTGAACCTATAGATTATCTCAGAGAGAAGTGATTTCTAAACGATATCACATCTTCCAATCCGTAAACATATTCACTTATATTTATTTTTGTCTTTTATTTTCTTCATTTGATTAATTCACAGCATGCAGTTCTTGGATACATTTCATTAGATTTACACATAAATATATCATTTACTGTGTACCTACAAGCAGCTTTTAAAAAAATCTATGTGTTTTGTATATTCGCCTACCAAAATACGAGTAGTTAGATTCACTAATTTTGATAACCATTTGGTATATTTTTTTTCTCTGTAAGCAGTCATGTTTCTGATGAATAGTGGTATTTTATTTCTTCTTCCTAACTTGAGAGTTTTGATCTTTTAATCTTACTGTTCGACATAGAACCTCTAAGAACATGTTAAACAGAAATGGTAAGATTCACGTCTACTAATCTCAAACTCTGATGAAATATTTAGTCTTTATACCAGTCAGTAGGATGTTTACAGAAAGTTCTGTATAGATCTTCTTAAACAGGATAAAAAAAGATGTTCCTGTTCATGTCTCCTTTACAGAAGGTGTGGAACCATTGAGAGGTTCTGAGTGATCAAATGTTTTCTCTGCATCTTTTAACATCAAGCTGTAATGGTATAGATGTTTAACATTTAACATTGGGGAGCAAAGAGAGCACTCGGTATTGTTCTAGGAAAGGTCCTTTTACACATATTAGTTCATTTTGCTCTTCCTTCTTCTCTTGCTAGTTTTTATCACTTTGTTTTTATGGGAGGAGCTAGAGCTCTCATGGTGATGTTTTCATATCTTTATATGTAATTAGTTTTGCTTTCATGTTTGTAGGAAGCATATGGTTGGAACTTGCTTTTAAAAAAAAAAAAAACTAGCCCATCCGGAAAAAGTTTGAGTATCTTAAACCATTTGCATTTATTTTCTGGTATTTCAGATAAATTTAACAAACAGCTCTTTGTGTATCATGGTTACCATTTTGTTCTTTACAGCAAATTCCCTCCTGTGATTCATCTTTTCCATTTGAATGTTTATTTTCTAGAATTCCACTTTGTGTCCTTCACTGACTTTGAACAGCAATACTGTTTTTAGAAATTCCTTTAGGGTTCTTTAATTATACTTTTAATCATCACAATCTATTTTCAGATAGAATAATGCCACTTAATGCACAAACCTAAAACAGTACATTTCAGTTCTTTCCTTCTTCTTAGTGTCATTGCATTTATTTACATTTGTGTTATAAATGTGAGACGTCAGTATTAATTTGTTTTAAACTGTTGATTACCTTATAGAGTAACTTTAAAATAAGAAATACATTATTTTTGTATTTACCCATATAGCTGTCATTTGTAATCATCTTCATCTTTGTGTAGATTTATATTTCCATCTGGCATAGTTTTCCTATCGCCTGAAGGGCTTCTCTCAGTATTTCTTCATTCAAAAATGAGGGCAAAAAAGTTTATTTTAGATAAACACACACACACACACACACACACACACACACACACACACACACACACAATAAGCTAGGTATGATAACAGAGGCCTCTAAATTTCAACTACTACAGAGGTTAAAGTGAAAGCACATTCAGTTCTAGGACAGGAAAGCTTGGACAAGAGTCCATTAAAACACTCACACATGCATACACATGCACGCACACACATGCACACACACAGACACTCATACATACACACACTCACATGGATGCATACACACACATGCACGCACATATCCATTGTGCAACTGCCATATAAGAAAAATCCAACTCAAGCTACATATGTTGTGGGAAATTTTATAATGGATGTATTAGAAAAGTTTAAAAAATAGGTTATGCCAATAGTCAAAACATCATATTTAAGGTAATAAATCCAAAATTCTGTAGTTTATTATAAAATTTTTAATTGTAAAATACTTTACATTTTTGTTCTAAATCTTTAATTACTGATGACAATTATATAATTATAGCATCTGTGAATTTAAACTGAATATATTTTGCTTGCACAAAAGCTCCAGGTATGTGTAAATATCTATTCTTCAAAGCCTTCCTGAAATACAAATTAGTGAATCCTCATTGCATTTCTCTGAAATGTTACTGTAACATTTTAGCTAAAAATAAGTATGCAATCATGTTTGCATGAAATAAAATTTTGATGAATTCAAAAATAACATTAAATGAATTGTTCTTCATTATTAACATTAACTTATTCAATTGGTGTTTAGATAACCTTTCTCATATTAGTTTAAAATAAATATTTTACATGTTTGCTTTTTTAAAAAAAAATTAGATTATGGTTAAGGGTTATGCTGGTTTAGTATAGCAGTATGGTAGTTTCTCCTCCAAGATCCATGACTTCACTGGCTAGATGGCTAAGTTTCTAGTATGAGGCATGGTTTCATTCTTTTTAAGAGACCCTTAAGTTCACCTGGAGAGCCCTTGATAACTGCCAAGTCATGTGTGCCTAAGCATTTGTTTTTCTGTACCAACAGCTAAATGCAGTCTTCACCCCTTATCAAAGAAACATCTCTTTACAACAGTCAGAAACCATTACAGAAAACTACAACCAATCAAAGTACAGAATTCTAGAGCCCCGTCCCAACAGACACAACAATAAAACACTACTGGTCCTCAGGCTTAGGGAATATTGCAGAGGATGGTGATGAGAGTTTGTAAGAGCCACGGGATCAGGGAGACTGCTGTGAGGAAAATAGACAGGCTCATATGGTCGTGGGAAAGCCTGGAAGGCCTCAACCTTACACAAAGAACTAGAGGAGGACGACATGCTATTCAATCCCAAATAGTCAGCCTTGAAAATATAGACACAAATAACATTATGCAGCTTGAGTAGAATACCTTTAATATATATGTATACACACATACTTATATGCATATAGTAACAGTTAATTTTAAAAGGCCATGAATTTTTGAAAGAGAATAAAGAGTAGAATATGAGAGATTTTGGTGGGAGGAAGGGGAAGGGAGAAATAGTGTAAGTATGTTATGATCTCAGGAATCAAAGAATATTAAGAGAGGTTATCGGAATGAAACTTCTAAAATTCATTATATACATTCACAGAGCTATCAAGTAATAAATTTAAATAAAACTGTTAAAAATGTACCTGAGTTTTCAGTACCAAGCATGAATATAACTGTAAACCTATTGAAAAACCGTGCACCCACAAAATCAGATGTTAAGCCAGAGAGGAAGATGAAGAGAGCTTGAATGAGGAAAGAAAGCTGCGAAAATACTTTACTCGATATTGTCCTAAACAGTAGGAGCAGTGACGCTAGCATGATGTTAAAATACGTCGTAAAGTACGTCATCACGTGAACAGGTGAATGAAAACGTGGTAAGGTATTGAGAGTGTATTTATATAACTTATATTACAACATAATTGCCCTACCTCATAATTGCTGTTCTAACCTCTTACTATGCTGATTTGTAAGTTAAATTTCGTCATAGGTACATAAAGGCTTCAATACTCTCCAAGGTCACAATCATATACCGGGGTCTTGGGACATACACTCTGTACAGTACTAATTAAGTGGACTGCTGTATTCATAACGTGTTGTGAGCACACTTTCCTGCACTCTTGATATAAGAGTGATTTTATCACAATTTTTAAAAATAAACTTGTGCTTTAGGGTAGAATCTTAAAGATGAATATTAATATTCTGAATAAGAAATCACAGCCATCCAGGACATGGAAATGTAAATGAATAAACAGACTGCTGATGGAATGGGAGTGACAATATTGCATTTTCTTCTGAATGCATAATTTCCAACATAATAACCAAAGCATCCATTAAGGACAAATCTGTTACCTTGGTCCATGGAGGTGTTCAGATAATTATCTGTTAGTTTTTTAAAGTAAAATCTTATTTTTATATTACTGTCATGTATTTTAGTTATGATAAGCAGGTAGAAGACATTAACAATCACACCTGATGCAATGATGTAGAAGTTGCGAGTACAGGGTTTGTGGAGATAATTCCAATGGTAAAGTACTTGCCACACAGACATAAATACTGAAGTCCAGAGGCATAGAAGCCACAAATATTCTGGATGGATGCAGTAGCCAGACTGTCATTTCAGTGACAGAAGGTGAATGCATGGATCCCTGAATCAAGCCAGCTAGCTAAATTAGATGTATCAGCAAGCTCTTGCTTTGACCGAGAAACCCCACATCAATCAATAAGGTAGAGGATGACAGAAGATTTCAGACATCAACTCCAGGACCACACACACATGCACCTTTGAGGTACATGTGTCCACACACATACACAGAGGAAGGAAAACCAAAGAAGTCTCAAAGGCAAACATGTGTGCTCATTTAATTTGAGTATGATTTAATATGTTAAAAAGATTAAAGTCTTCATTTAAAAATCATTATTTCTTTAAGCTTCTGTGAGCTTTAGAATATACGCTTCAGCCTTGGCATGGCAGTTATTTACTTCAAATGGATTTTTCCTTAGAACACTTCATACCCCAGGGTGGAGTCACCTACCTTCCCTAAATAGAAATTTGCTAAAGACACATGTGCACTCTTCCTCTTGGTCCCACGAGTACATTTATCTTATGTCTTTGGAATCATGTAAATGACTCAACCTCAATAGAACTATCAGCAAGTTTATACGTTTCTATTCTTGCTCTCTCTCCTCTCTCTGTCTCTCTTGTCTCTCACTTTCACTCTTTCTCCTCTAATGTTTAATATGTTTCACAAATCTATATTACAAATACAATTCTAAACTCTTGACTATATTTATGTTTCTTATTTGTTTCACATTAATTTGCAGCTGAGATGGATTCACACAAGTATGCCTCGTGGCTCTCGGGCTCCCCCATCTGAATTCTCAACATACATTTCCAGGAAGCAACGGATCACATGCAGACCAAAGTAAAGATTCAGCCCAATTTCTCTTGACTTTCCCCCTCCCCAGGTTTCTGCCTGGGGACTCAATGAATTAGTAATCATCTGTATGACATTTAAGACAATGGAAAGTTGTCTTAATTCAAAAATTCTTAGCAGGATAAAATTTGTCAGAGTCATCTAGGGAGATTTTCTTAATTTCATAAGTCAGTCTCTTTCTACCCTGTTTTCAAATGGTATTTTTAATAAAACTCGTGTTTTAGCACACATCATATAGAGATACCTGGATCTGTTTTTCTTTTTAGCTGTACTTCTGTGATTTCTTTCAAAAATAAATTCTATCAGGGCATACATTTACTGTCACAAGCATCAGAAATCACTATGAGTCTACTTAACCAGAGAAACATTTACTATATTGGTTTGCTTACAAAATTACAACTCTAATTAACATATTCATAAATGATAAGACAAAAGAGCTTAACAAGAGTAAATGTAGCAATCAAAAATAGCATGCAAAGCATGTTATACAAACAGAGTCAGGCCCATGAATACCAGATGTTGCTACTGCATGGACAGGGTGGTGGTTTGGGGCAGCCAGAATCTTCACTGGGGACTGCATTCTTTGCTACACCTACATTACCAATGGTCCTAACAATTGGGTATCATATACCATGAATGTGTATAGATTATCTACATCTAACTTCAATGTTTGGAAAGATACTTCTAATTTCTCTAAACAAGCCTGAAGGAACGTGGATGAAAAGTATAGCAGATTCATCTTTTGTTTGAATTATCAAAGTGGATAACTTTTCACAATGGCCTCAACTTCTAGACAAAAAGAAAAAAGAAGAACTCTAGTTAATTTTGACTTGACTTCTTACTACTATGAAACTATTTTAAGTAATTATTTTTGTTACTAAAATATATACTTTAAATATACATAGTTGCTAATTCTACTGGAAGTTCTTTAAATTACAGAGTATAAGTACAACACCTCTGGTAACAGCCCAGATAAGAAAATTTCCCTTTTTGCCTGCTTGTTTTCACTCTTGTTTGTAAGTTTATTGATTCTGTTGTTGTTTCATCCGTTTACTGATAATATAACCAACTTCTTCAGACTTCCAAAATAGACTGA
Source organism: Cricetomys ansorgei (assembly GCA_026225945.1). Classification (NCBI taxonomy): domain Eukaryota; kingdom Metazoa; phylum Chordata; class Mammalia; order Rodentia; family Nesomyidae; genus Cricetomys; species Cricetomys ansorgei. The sequence goes on along the minus strand of JAMJFZ010001230.1, from coordinate 3,215,847 downwards.
AGAACACCAGCTCTCCAAAAATCTTCCAGGACTTCAGTGCCATTAGGACTACTTAGATAGCCAGCCTGGTGAACTGAGCACTTACTAGATTTTAGCCTATCCAATGTGAGGCAGACCTTACTGAACTACCTGGACAATATAATGAAAGTCAATCTAATAATTTTCCTTTAAATATATATAGATATAGATATAAATGGATAGATAGATAGATAGATAGATAGATAGATAGATAGATAGATAGATAGAAGATGATAGATAGATAGATAGATAGATAGATAGATAGATAGATAGATAGATAGATATGATCAGTTCTGGTCCTTTAGAGAACCATAACTAATATGGTCTACTAATGAATTAGTGTCATCATAGGCAAATTATGTTTATACTAAAACAAAGAACATGGACAAGTGAGATGACAGCCTGTGAAGACACTAGCTACCAAGGCCAATGACTCAATTTCTTCAGGACCTACATGATGGAGGGAAAAAACCAACTCCTGTGAGTTGTCCCCTGACTTCCAAATGTGTACCATGTGGAATGTGTGTCTGTATGTCTGCACACACATATAACCACCAAAAAACCAATGCATGCAGATAAATAAATGTAATAAAAAACAAAGAATAGAAAATCCAATATTATAAAACGAGAAAGATTAGAAAATTCCAGGATAGCAAGTATAATGAGTTTATATTCATCCCACTTAACCTGTCATGCATTTCTCATATAAGAAAACTGGTGTCAGTCTGAGTTCAGGAGACCCAGACTTAGTCTTGTCTGAGCTACTTGCCTTCCTGGAAGCCATTTATTTTCACTGTGTCTTGTTTGATAAAACAAATGATATTTGAGAAAATAAATGAGTTTGATAAAATAAATAAGTTAATTCTGGTTTAAAATACTTCCCAGATAATGGGAAAGAAACCAGGAATGACATTCCTCTAGCATGCTACTGTTTGCTCTACAGCCTCTCTTCACAATGAGTCTCTTGGGCTGCACTATCTGAGTTAGTGATAACTAGAAACTCATTCCACTATCAATGTAATTTCAGTTGCTTGTAACTCTACAAAACAATGTGCCTGTGTAGCTCTTTTATATATGCCTTGCCAGTATCCAAGTATAAGTTTCCACAGGAGATGTCTATTCTTTGCTAAACCAACACATATCCCAGCACATAACAGACACTCAGCAAGTATCTGTGAATAAGTAGATAGAAGGCACAAAAGACACAGAAGCAATGTCACAGTTAAAATATCTATAGGAATTAAAATATCTACAGAGTACTTCATTCTTCAAGGATTACTATAGCAGTTATCTTTTTCAGCTAAAACACATATCATTGCAAACAAAAAAAATTAACATTTTGCCAATGACTACAAATGTTCCCTCTTCCTATTCTGGCAACAGAAATATAGTTTTACATATACATAAGGAATTGCATGCAAAAATCGTATGTGTCTCTTTCAAAATATTTTTCTTTCGCTACAGGAAGAAACTTTCTGCAGTGTAGACAAGATACTCGTGATGAATAACACAAGATCAGAAGAGGGCAGTGGGCTCCAACTTCTTTCTCCTTGGTTCTGTGGTTAACCTAATATGCTCTCATTCTTTCTTTCTTACAGTGATATACCATTGCTGTTGGCCTTCTAAATGCCCCCTTAATTTCTTCCTCCTGCTGCACTGTGTGATTTTTATGGGATGAACCAAGAATTACTAGTCCATTTTGATCTGCAATAAATCTCTCTTTTGCCCTTGTTGCTTCTTAAGTGTTCTTTTAGTCCTGTTTTCTGAAAATGATTAATTCAAGTGAAAAGGTACTATTTTGTAGCATTCTTGGATAATGCCTCTTCTGTCTGACTAGCTGCTGCTGTGGTTACAATTTATGTGTTTTGTACCTGACCAAGGTTTTGACACCTTCTTTGTAAAGTCAGGCAAAGCTATGAGTATGGAGTGCTAATGGACAGTCACAACACAGAAGACCTATCCTAATTTTACCATTACATTTCCTTGATAAATTGCATAAATTATTCCCTCATTAGAATTTAGTTTAATTTTTTTGTAATATGAGAATTTAGGTTAAATCCATCTATATTTCTGTCCAAAAATCCTTTCTCATGTGTTATGTGGCCTGAAAACTTTGAATATGGCTTAGCATTGTCTGTTTTGTAAATGGATATAAAATTATTGCATTATTCACAGACAGAAAAAAAAACGCAATTTATTTCCTATGGAAAATCAACAGAAATTTTGAGACTTTAAGGGTCATTTTGGTAGCCTGGGGTTGGAAGTCTGTTGTGTTAGGTTACCTGGGTACTCTATTTCTATTCACCCCATTAAAAACAGGACATGGCAGACCAAATAAATGGTTTTACTCAAGTAGAGCTTGGGGAACCAAACCAATGAGCCCATTTCATTTAATTGCAGGATCTCTCAGGCAATTCTGACACTAGCATGGACGATGACTCATGAACATTTTACACTGGAGTTCCCTGGAGAATTTGCAGGCAGCTACCCAACAGTAGAAACTCCTCTCCCACAGCACTTGTCATCACCATTGACAGGCACCTCATGTGTCTTGTAAGTTTCTACTGAGTTCCATGAGCTTCCTTCCTATCCACAAAAGAATCTTTCAATCTATAGAAAACAGTTAAGAATACCTTCATCCCTCCTTCTGCCTCACACTCTTTTCACCTCCCCATCATGTCCCGTTAGCCTTGGAAGGGGGATGATATTTTTGAGCATTTATGACTAAGCATTGGACCAGAATACAAAAGGAAGACTTACCTGTTCTCGGTAGTGTGACTGCTATCATTTCTGCAATAACTGTCACCCACCCCACTGGTTTAAAAAAAGAAAAGAAAAGAAAAATCCTGACTGAAGTTGAAAGCAGCAGTCATCTAGAAACATAAGCACAAAGAATTAGAAAATACTTCCCCAGGCACATACTGTTTATATATAAGAGTTACTTTACTTGAAACATTTCTATAAAGAGTAGGCAGGGTCTCTGAAAGATCACTATCATCTACTCTAAGCAAATTCAAATTGTTCTTGGGATTGACCAGCTATTAGAAATATATACAAAAAAAAAAAACCAATTAGCAAGGTCCAACGCAGTGTGAAGAGATGCCATAACTAACAGCAGTTATTCCATTAAAGAAACTATGTTGGGCACAGCATCAGGTATGGGGGAAGAGTACCTCATCCAGTCCTCCACCATTCACAACCATTCCCCATGAGCCATCCAGCCTTCTCATTCCTAGATCACTGCCATAGGGACTCTATACATGTCCACATGCTTGAAGTCTCTGCAGGTTTGGCTTGCCCTGCTTAACCCACCTAAGGGGCAAGGAGAAGCAGTCTTCCCAGGATAGTACTGGAGCTGCCATCTCTCCACTAGCCGTAATGGGTTGTAAACAGACCCTGGGCTGGCCTGAGGATCTGTACCCACAGCACATGGAGTATACTCTGTGGGGTTAATTATTTGCCTCTAGAATACAACCTTTGTCACAAGTGTTACTGCATCATTTATTCTCCATGTTTATACCACTGATGAACTATTATTACCCAGACTGTGAGGTCTTCCATTTTGTTTCTTCTTTCAAGGCACTTTGGCCTGATGCAAACCTTGCTACCTGCCCGGATGGGCACGTAATCACTTATCTTATTTTCCTTTGTATTTTATCTTTTCCTAAGTGCTTTTAGCGCTCCACAAATCTGATTTTCATACTAATGTAAGTCTTTCAAACCCACCAGAGCCTCTATTACCTCATAAAGATATGTCCTGCGGAGCTCTGCTATGTCAACTTCCTTTTTAACTCACCTGTGAATTTAGTGAATGTGCTCTGGTATGCTGGTAAACCTGTTATCCAACACGTTTCTCAAACCCAGCTATCTCAGTACTGTTTGTCCTTCTTCTATTGCCTCCCCACTTCTGATTTGATGAAGATTTCAGAGAGTGACAACTAATTGTCCCTAATGGCTCTTATGAGTCAATCCATCAAGGACTTCATCTTACCTCAAGACGCATGATATTTCTCAGGAGAGTTGATTAGTTATACTATAACATTTCTCAGCTTCCACGGCACCCTGGTTGATCCGACAGCCTTAGGAGCAATACTATGAAGAACACTTTGATTTCTTGCTTAGAAGTATTTCTCAGTTGATCAGTTCAGAGATAGAGTATTCACTGATTGCAGTTCTTCCCTGTACTAGATCACCATTAAAACGGCATGCTCAACTATAGATCCCCTTCTTAGTTTTCTCTTTACCTTCTTACTGTTTGATTCTTGCCATGCATTCCAAGTTAGTGGCTGTGTGGAAGGGCTCATTAGCACATCCCTAGTTTGTATGGTTTCTTTTTTTTTCATTTATGCTCCACTAGCTTTAAGAATGGCAAGTGACATTTCCATTGAGTCCTCCAATTTTTCACCTTTCCTGCCAAACTAGGGGCAAATGCAGACAACAGAGTATGCATTTTTCTTTCCCACTGTAAGTCTTTACCAGGCCTAGTTCTTTTGGGGCAGACAGCTTGGCCTCAGTTGTAGGTAGGTAAAGTGTATCTGCTACCATAGTCTGTTTACAGCCTCATCTGATACAAGGAACTTTAAGGTATTGCAATATACTCTCTGGTCTACCATCCATAGTGAGGGCATCTCTATACTCACATAGGAGATCTTTACCATGAAAATGTGCGACTTTGTATGACAGAGAAAAAGATGACACCACTAAGATTTCCCTCCACTGATGGTCCATCTTGAATTACTCTCTGAACTGTCATCTCAGCCTCAGTAGTAAGTTTTTTTTGTCCAAAGCAAAGGCAATCCAACTGCTAAGTACATCTATATTAAGATTGTTCCTATCAACATCTCTCTCTTAGACAGATCAGTCTTAATAGCATTTTCCATGAAACCGATCCTCTCAAACATTTTTTTAGTTTGGTCAATCCTTGTGAAAATGCCAATTGTAGTGCATGGCTTTTCATAGAGAATCTATCTCTATTCCCCAAGATGTTAATTGGCAACAAAGACCACAGAAAATATCTACCCAAGTCCAGCTTGGTAAACCAATAAATTCATTGATCCTACAGAACTGGCAAGGAGTTTCTTCCAGAAGCATAGGTGATTGTCACACAATTGTATCATACAAGCGAGGGTGAGAACTCATGAAAACGTCATCACTGGAATTCCTGGTGCAACATTCAGGCATAAGCACCAAAGAAACCCTCCCTCTCCCCTAGTATTTGTTTAGTGATTATATCATCGTGGGGATAGGGAGAAACCACAGATCTTAGATATTTCCTGTGAACTTCATAAGCCTCATGAGTGTTTCTGCTTCTTGTCATGAGCAAATGTTTCAAGCTAGAGGAAATGGCTACAAAAACATCAGTATTATGTAATGGAGGACAGAGAACCAATCTAAGAACCAACCATATCCAGATCCTTTCTAATTTTATAAAATACTTTATGGCTTGGACATAACACTAAAAATACTGTCACCTGAATCTTATCAAAAATTTAAGATATACTGTTTGTGTGGAAAAGCACTACAGTCAGCAGTAGAAGCTCTAGTCAGGGTACTCTAGAGAAACAGAGCCAATAGGAAATATATAAATGGAGTTTTATAACGGGGATTTGTGCAAGAGACATGGAGGCTAAGAAGTTCTATCAATTTTAAGCTAGAGGTGTAACCCAGTCTAAGTGCAAAGTCCTAACAATCAGGAATCTAATGCTATGAGTCCAAAGACCCAAGAAATGCAAGAAAAAAGCAAGGCCAATGAGTGTCCCAGATTAGGCAGAGAGGTCCAAAGACCTGGAGAACCTATGTCTGAGGTCAGGAGATGATTGATGAGTCAGTCTCAGCTCAAACAGAAGGAACAAATTTGTTCTTGTGTCTTAGTGTTCTATTTAGGTCTATAACAGATTGATCATGCTCACTAACATTGGTGAAAGGTCATATTAACTTAGTTTACCTGCTCAAATATTAATCTCCTTAGGAAACATCTTTACAGACACACCTAGAAACAATGTTGTACTAGCCATCATGAATTACTGTAGCTAGGTTGACACATGTAATTAATCACCATGGTTCTTAATAAGCAGGTTGCCTCCTCCATAGAAAATGTATGTCAAGAGTAGTTCCTAAATATTAGATTGTATAGTCTGTAATAATTGACACATCTCATCCATTCTTAGTTCCAAAAGAAAGAAAGAAAGAAAAAAGAAAAATTGGAAGAAAAGAAAAGAAAGGAAAAAGGAAAAAAAGGCAGACCTAAATGCAATAAATGAACAAAACGCAGGTCATCATGGGGCATCATAGTATTTATCTATATCAAGATGAGGAATTATAACAAAAAAGCAAGTGAAGCTATTAATCATAGACAAAATTTTGGATAAAATATATATTCAATGCTTTTTACATTATATATATATATATATATATATATATATATATATATATACACATATACATACACACAATTTACATTCTATATAAATTTTTGGCTGACCTAAGCATCAATCCAGGATCTTGTGTATACTAGGAAAGTATTCTACCACTACCCTTCCTCTCTATCACTAACTACCCTCACCCCTCTCTTTCCTCTGTGTTATACATTAGGTCCTCCATTGTTAAATCCATTGCTTTCAATAATTCTCTAAATAATCTTAATCAGGTCATGAGTACCTGCATCAAGTATATCCAATGTTCTTATTCCTAAGATGAGTGAACTTTTCAAATGACATAATTAACCGATTAGCATAAAGGATTTGAGGGAAAATAGATACATCTCAAAGCATTCCACATCTGTAGATTCTCCTGTGAGTTCCTACCAACTAAGGACTACAGAGATGGGATCTCGAGTTGGGCTGCAGAACCAGGGAGAGAGTGTGTTTTAGAGACACAATACAGTCGGCACTGCTCAATCACTGTCTGTGGAATTTATGCATGTAAAAAAATTAACAAAACAGAGGCCATGAATTTGAAAGAGAACAAGGAGACATATATGGAAGGTTTTGGAGGAAGGAAAAGGAAGGGAGAAATGTAATTACATTATAATTTCAAAAGTAAAAATCTAAAATAATAGTAGAATTATAAATTAATAAGTAGAACATTAAAAAATAAAGATAAAAATTTGAAGTTAAAATAGAACATTCGAAGTGTGAACAATGATGTCCATTCAAAGGACCTTCATTTTTTTCCTTTCTGGGTAATGAAGTAAGCTATGAAGTTGAGTTGTTAACTCTTTACAAAGAATCACATTTGTAGTATTATATATAACTAAAAAAAGAAGCAAAATGCAGAAAAACTAGAGGACGGTAAGTAAAGAAAACATTCCAGTCTTAATTGAAAAGTTCTATTTGGTTGGTAAAATCCTACAGAAATAGCTTCATTCCATTTACTAGGCTGCGGGGAGTGGGTAGTCCCTTTCCAATTCATCTAAACTGTGAGGGGAAGTATAACAAACAAAATATTGACTATCCTTTCAAATAGCTCAATTGAGAAATAATGATTGGTGTCAGACGTAATATCACAAGGTCAATAACCTTTCCTCCCACACTGTCACATTTTACTGTGCTTGCCCCGGAAATCAGTTACAATACATTCTCCCATTCATCATGTACACCATTTGGGTTTCTGAATGCATGAAGAGTTGACCTTAAACATTGTACAACTACTAAGAGTTGAAGGTCATGCCATATGTCACTGAAAAAGGAATTTCCTCTGAATTGGCAATAAACTCTTGACTTTGACCTATGACATTAATACCATGCAATAAAATGTTTCCATTTTTGCAATTTACATAGAAAACACACATACATTATTCTATTGGATTGTTCTTTTACATCTTCCCACGAACCTCATGCATTTAAAGGGACTATTCCAGCAGCAAGATTTACTCTCTGGTAAAATTAACTTTGTAGAAAATATAGCTCTTGAATAATTCCTCTTATTCTCTATTGCTTGCTTGATAGCTGGAGGAATGAGGTGGTAGATAGCAACAGCTACAATAATCTCAGAAGCCAGAAATAATATATTTGGGAATTGAAAATACTATTCTTTCTAACATTTATGAATGTTTGAAATCCAGTTTTCCAAATCTCTTTAATTATCAATGTTTTCTTTTTATCTTCACATGACTTTTTAGAATGAAAAAGAAGGCTTAGGTTGAATATCCTATCACATTTAGTGTGTCTACCACCTTTTATAATATTGTCATAGTTACACATCTACACATTGGATTTTATCTGCTAAGTGCTCTGCAAGAAAAAAATGCAATGTGTTCAGATAAAATATCATCTATTACTATTTTGTGCTTTAGTTCAAACCCACATTTCAGAGTTATCCACATTGAGGTGATGTAATATTTGTATTATCAGTATTTGAAAATATTTACATTTTTATTTATTTTTTAAGAGTGTGAATGTGTACAGCAGTCAGAATGTGACTTGGCAGGATGAGTTCTCTTCCTCTACCTTGTTTCAAAGGTAGAGTCTCTCTAGTTTCTGCCACCACACCGATTGTATACTAACATATCTAGAATTGTTTTGTGGGTTCTGGGGAGCAAACATATTCATCAAGGTTGTGTGGCTAATGCTTTTACTCAATGATCCATGTATATGGCCTTTAAGATATTTTTTAATTTATTCTCTGCCAATTCCATACTTGTACATAATGTATTTTGATCATACTCACCCGTCTTACCCTCTTATGCTCATAACCCTTTCTTTTTCCCAGCAAGCCCCTCCTACTTTCATGGATGTTTTTAATTGACCCAATGAGCTTGATTAGAGTTGCTTGCTTCAGCATGGGCATGGAGTTATTTACTGAAGCACTAGCAACTTTCCAGTAATACATGACTGAAGAAAATGACTCCCCCTTCCCCAGGAGGCATTCATTGCCAACAGTGCTTCAGCTAGGTGTAGAGCCCCATGGATCCCCCTACCTCATCTATGATAGAATGATAGTGGGAGGAACCTTGTGTATATTACAGATCTTGTACAAGTAATAACAACTCTATTAGCTCATTAGTGCAGCAGCCATGTTGTGTCTGGAAGACTGAGTTTCATAGCCCTCCTCATCATCATCATGTGGCTCTTATATTCTTTCTGCTCCTTCTTCAGCAATGTTCCCCCAGCCTAAGATGTTGATATAAATGTCCCACTTAGAGCTGAGTGTTTGTCAGTCACATATCACCTTGACTATTTATAGTTCATTATTTCATTTCTTGTGTTTAGAGGTTTTCTAGTAAGGAGAGAGAATATATCTGGATATTTTTACTGTTATTTAACAGTTTTGGTTTCCCAAATGGTAATTAAGACATTTTAAAGTTAATATCTCTCCATCTCTCTCTCTCTGTCTTTATCTCTGTCTCTCTCTTTCCTTCTCTCCTCCTTTTTCCTATCTATCTGTAATATTTATGCATAAATATATGCTTTTATGTATCAAAATGAATGCTTTGCATATTTAAAAGCAATATATTTACTTTTATTTCCTTCTCTTTCTTATGTTGTGCTCATCTTTCTGTAGAAAGGACACTCACCAAAGCCATGTTTATGCCCTTGTGGTTGAAATATATTTGAAACTACATAAAAATAGATCAGATTTGTAAGGGAAAATGAAGTCCATGCTTATTATGTCTTATGAAGTATTTCTTTTCAGTTTCCCTGAAAATCTTTTCTTATATTTGCACTGAGCTCATTAAAGCTCAGTATACCTTTTTGGAAACCTGACTCCTGTACTTACTAATTATAAGGTATTTCACAGGATATTTAAGCCTCAGTTTTCCCACATATAAAATGGATATACTTGTGCCAACCAAAGAGTTTTACTAAAGATGATTTAGTCTAGCCATGTAAAACAGCCCCAAGGACACCTGAATTTAGTGATGCTATGACACTTAAAATGTTGCATAGGTTTTACATGTCTTAAGGTAAAATGATCATAGCTCATAGGTTTGTTAGTACTCATAAAAAAGTCAATAAATGTAAATAGCATACATCTTTCTGGTGGATTAGAGTCAAGAATGAATCTGAGGATCTGCAAGATGTCTAATAAGAAAGCTAGTCACCAGGCCTGAGAAACTGAGTCTGAAGCTCAGGACACACAGAAGAAGGAGAAAACTGATTCTCATGTCCATTGCATGCCCTCTCATACACTAAACAAACAAACACAGTAATTGTAAATGTAAATGTAACAATTCTTAAAAAATAAATCTAAACTTTTTTCTGCTGAGCAAGGAGAAGCAAGTAGCTTCTTGTAGGGAAAGAACAAAAGAAGCATGTTCAAAGGAGACAAAGTAGGAACTGGTGCAGGGGGTACACTGCCGATGCAGTAAATGTGTGTGTGTGTGTGTGTGTGTGTGTGAGTGTTTACATACATGCATGTGTGCAGTGTGTGGACACATGTGAATGTCTGTGTTTATGCATGTGGAGACAAGAGGATGACATCAGATGTCTTCCTCTATAGCTCTTTGTGTAACTTTTTAAATTCTCTCACTGAACACAGAGCCCTTTGACCAAACAGGCTTGCTGTTCAGGACTCTGGGAAATGGTCTGCCTCTGCCCCTTTCCCATAAGCAGCAGAGTTACATATACCCTCTTCTACATATTGCCTTTACATGGGTGCTATGGATCCAAATATATGTCCTATTCATGTGAGGCAAACACTTTACACTCAGAGCCATGTCCTGGTGACTGTATTAAGTGTTATGATATACACTGTTCAATTTTTGTATAAGGAATTGAAATAGAACAGAAAATAAAAAATTTCATTGCATTACTATTTGAGATCATCAGAAGCAATGATAGACACAAAAATATGTACACACAAACTACGCATGCATTTAATGTTACGCTTTGGGAATTGATTTTATCCATATAAACCATAATGACAATGCTGACAATATTATGATTCTCACATTTTAATTTTTCATGAAAAATAACACTTTCTGAAAAACAGCTTTAATAAATTGCACCAATAAAACTCAATATGAGCTTTATTTCTGCAGAAGTTAGTTTCAATAGACAGCTGCTCTTGCTCAGTTTCTGTGAAGATCTGAAAATATATATGATGCATTTACTTTAATTAGATAAGGATTTCAAATTTTTGCTTTTATAGGAGCAAGGTTTTAATACAAAAATCTATATAAACATATCTAGAAAATTGTTAGTGAACTCAACAGTTTACAAAATCTCTTTCAAAATCTGCCAAAGAATGCCTGCTTTTTGCAAGAACCAAGTAGAGTTTCCACCAATTTCTTTGTCCTCAAACCCATGTTGATATATGGTGTGTTGGAACCAACCTTTACAAAAAGGAATTCCATATTTTTGTACACAATTATATATTATGTACAATTATATACTACTGATCTCATCTTCCAAAAATTTGGCTTAACTGAATTTTTTTTTATTTTCATGAAATATTTCTACTGAAAATTAATTTTTTCATACAACATATTCTAATCAGTTTTCCCTCCCCTGGATCCTTCTTACCTCTCCACCCACCCAACTTCACAATTTCTTTCTCTTTAGAAAACAAACAGGCAAACAAAAAAATGAAAAAGAAGAGAAAAAAAAAAGCACAAGAAATATACACCGACACAAAAATTACTGTCAACTCTAGTAGTTACAAAATTCGGAATGAATCTGCTCCCCTCTTTCTTTTCTACATCCAGATGTATTAGGTAATAGAAATCACCTACATCATAAATGAATGCATCCCTACCAAAATGTCCTAAGTAGACTGTAGGATGAACAATAAGAAATGAACCTTTGACCAGAAGAACGGGTAGGCTGCCAACCCGCGGACCTTCTCAACTGTCTTGGTTTCCTCAGACCCAATCCTCAGTCATCCCGCCCTGCTCTCTTTACTGTGCCAGGGTCCCCAGCTTAGACAGTCACCCTGCTCTCAACCACAAGTAATACCTGTCAGAAGAGTGGGAGACTGCCTGCCCACAGACCTTTCCCACCCTCCCTGTTCCCCTAGACCCGATCCTAAGGGTCTTGCCTAGCATTCCAACAGAGCACCAGCTGTAGCCACTCCTCCACCTTGGTCCGTGCCTTCCCATCCCCCAGCCTCCAACACCCTCAAGTATTCTTGTAATTACAGGAGCCCAACAGGCCAGAAAAACAGATAACACACTCTCCAGAGAAGAAACAGAAATCAAGGAACAAAACACTCACCCAACAAAGACAAAGACAGAAATCAGCACCTCCACCCATAATCACTACAAACCCAGATGGGTAGAGGACAGCGTAAGAACGTAATCAATAACAGCCAGGGCAGTTGGTCAAAACCAGAGCCCAGCTATTTTACCATCCCATAAATTTGGGTATGAGGTATATTCGTTATCATTGGATTCTAAAAAGGCTTTAATTTCTTTCTTTCTTTCAGTCTTGGCCCAGTAGTTGCTCGTTAGAGAGTTGTTCAGTCTTTATGAGTTTGTAAGCATTCTGTTATTGCTGTTGTTGAAATTTGGCTTTAATCCATGGTTGTCTGATAGAATGCAGGGTGTTATTTCAATTTTCTAGTATGGGTTGAGACTTGCTTTGTAGATGAGAATGTGGTCAATTTTGGAGAAGCGTCTATGAGGTGGTACGAGAAAGGTATATTCTTTTGTGTGGGGGCGAAATGTTCTGTAGAAAATCTGTTAGGAACATTTTGTTTATAACAGTTGTTAGTCCTAGGATTTCTCTGTTTAGTTTTTGTCTGGATAACCTGTCAGTTGGAGAGCATTTGGTATTGAAATCTCCCACTGTTACTGTGTGAGGGTCAATGTGTAATATGTAATTAAGATTTAGTAATGTTTCTTTTACAAACATAGGAGCCCATGTGTCAGGGGTATAGATGTTAAGAACTGAATTTTTCCTTTGATGAGTATGAAGTATCCTTCAACATCTTTTTTGATTATTTTTCACCTGAAATCCATTTTGTTAGATATTAGAATGGCTACACAGTTTGTCTTTTATGTCCATTTGTTTGTAATACCTTTTTCCAACCCTTTATCCTGAGGTAATATCTATCCTTGATGTTTAGGATGGATTCTATTTCACATTCATTCTGATAGTCTGTGTCTTTTTACTGGGGAGTTGAGATAATTGATATTGGAAGATATCAATGACCAATGATTGTTAGTTCTTATTTTCTTGTTGTTTTTGGTGTTGATGGTGGTGGTGGTGGTGCTGGTGGTGGTGGTGGTGGTGGTGGTGGTGGTGGTGGTGGTGATAATGATGGTGTGTGTGTATGTGTGTGTGTTTGTGTGTGTGTGTGAAAGAGAGAAAGAGAGAAAGAGAGACTCCTTTCTATTTATTTTCATGGTGTGAGGTTTTTTTCCTGTGTTTACATGACTCTAGTTTACTTCTTTGAGTTGAAGTTTTCCTTTTAGCTCTTTCTATGGAGCTGGATTTGCAGATAGATATTGCTTAAATTTGACTTTATCATGGACTATCTTGTTTTCTACATCTATGATGATTGAAAGTTCTTCTGGTTTTGGTAGTCTGGGGTGGTATCGATGGTCTCTTAAAGCTACAAGACATACCTTCCAGGCCCTTCTGGCTTTTAGAGTCTCCACTGAGAAGTCAGGTATGACTATAATAGGTCTGCCTTTATATGTTACTTGATCTTTCTCCCTTCAAGAAGCTTTTAATATTCTTTCTTTGTTCTGTGTGTTTACTTTTTTGATTATTATATAGCAATATAATAATTGCTATATAATATAATATATATAACTTCATTTTCTGGTCCAGTCTATTTGGTCTTCTGAATGTTTCTTGTATGCTTTATACGAATCACCTTCTTTACTTAGAAAATTTTTCTTCTGATTTTGTTGAAAATATTTTCAGTGTCTCTGAGCTGGGAATTGTCTCCTTCTTCTATTTCTATCATTCTTAGGTTTGGTCTTTTTATACTGACCCAAATTTCCTAGATATTTTGTGTCAAGAAATTTTATAATTTAATATTTTCTGTTACCAATGTTTCAATTTCTTCTTTTGTATTTTCAATGACTGATATCCTTTCTTCCATCTCCTGTATTGTGTTACTATAGCTAGCCTCTGTAATTTCTGATCACTTCTCTAGATTTTTTTCATTTCTAAGATTCTCTCGATTTATATTTTCTTTATGGCTTCTATTTCCATTTTCAGGTCTTAAACAGTTTTGTTTCGTTGAATTGTTTGCTTGTTTTTGTTTGTTCTGTATTCTTTAAGGGATTCATTCATTTCCTCTTTCTCTGTATTTCTTTGTATTTGTGGGGTTTTTTGATGAATTTACTCAGTTCCTCCCATTGTTTGTCTTTTCATCAACTTCTTTGAGTCATTTATTCTTTTTCTTCTGCTTCAGCTATGTCAGAGTGTTCAGACATACTGTTTTGGTTTTGTTGATTGTATTCTTATGCAGGCATTTAGGCATCTGGGCTTGAGGTGATTATAGGTTTAAAAGCAAAATTCCTGAGTGTTTTGTTCATTGGTTTCTTTTTCCTCTATAGTCTTCTGTTCTTTGTGGCCCCTTGTCGGGTAGGGACTGTCCACCCAGGTTTTGGGCTTTGGCACTGTTCTCACTGGCTGCTGTGGCTTATACTGGAGCAGAAGATGTCTATCTAGGTTGGCAGTTGGCAGTGGCAGGAAGGTGGGTTGGGGTGAGGGGGAAGAAGGCAATGAAATGGGACTTTGGAGCCAGGGCTGGTCTAGTGGAAAGGTTGAGCAAACAAGCTTCATACCTATTCTTCTGTTTGGCTGCTGTAGCCAGCTGTGGCATAGAAGATGTCTGTCCAAGTTGGTATCTGGGACTTGGGCCTGTGGCCAATGGTTCAATTCTTAACATCTATGCCCCAAACACAAGGGCACCTATCTTTGTAAAAGAAGCACTACTATTGAACCTCACACACTGATAGCAGGAAATAGTGTAGATGGTGGGGAGATACTCACTATCTCCAATGGACAGGTTATCCAAACAAAAACTAAACAAATAAATACTGGCGCTAACACACATTATAAACAAAGTGGACCTAACAGATATCTACAGAATATTACACACAAACACATAAGAATATACTTTCTTCTCAGCACCTCACAGAACTTTCTCCAAAATTGACCACATACTAGGTCACAAATCAAGTCTCAATATATAAAAGAAAATTGAAATAACCTCCTGAATCCTTTTCAGACTACCATGGATTAAAGCTGGTTATCACTAACACAGAAACAACAGAAAGTTCATAAACTCATAGAAGTCGAAGAACTCGCTACTGAATAAAAAAAAAGGGTCAAAACAGAAAGAATGAAATTAAATGAATTTTCCTGAGGAAATCAACAAGATAGACAAATCCATATTCAAACTAACTAAAAAATGAAGAGAGAATATTTAAAAATAACAAAATCAGACACAAAAAGAGGCATCTAACAATAAATACCAAGGATAGCCAAAGAATCACTAGAATGTACTTTAAAAACCTATATTCCATGGAATTGAAAAATTGAAAAGAAATGGATATTTTTCTCCATAGGTACCACTTGCTAAAGTTAAATCAAGGTCAGATAAAGAACTTGAATAGGCCTATCACCACTCAGCAAATAGAAGGAGTCATTAAAAGTCTCTAAACAACAACAATAACAACAAAAAAGCCCAGAACCAGAAAGATGGTTTTAGCACAGAATTCTACCAGATTCAAGAGAAGAGTTAATGCCAATACTCCTAAAATTATTCCACCAAATAGAAACAGAAGGAATACTGTCCAATTCATTTTATGAGGCTGCAGTTACCCTGACATGCAAACTACACAAAGATTCAACAAAGAAGGAAAATCACAGATCACTTTCCCTTATGAACATGGATACAGAGATGCAGAACTGCTCAATAAAAT